>APFE030826563.1:65567-96755 GCA_000404065.3 Pinus taeda | reverse complement strand
CTTCCAGATATCCCTATTCCCAAAACAATGAAATTGAATGTATGGTTGTAGAAATTCTAGAGGTTGGTATAATTCAACCTAGTCAAAGTTCTTTCTCTGCTTGAGTAGTATTGGTGCACAGGAAGGATGGATTATGGCGCATGTGTCAAGATTATAGGGAGCTCAATAAGCTCAGTATTAAAGATAAATTTCCCATTCTTGTCGTTGATGAATTATTGGATGAATTGCATGGATAAGTTTACTTCACCAAGTTGTTCATTTAGGGTATCAGCAAATCAAATTAAGACTGAATACATTCTGAAAATTACGTTTATAACTCATGAGGGTCATTATGAATTTTTGGTCATGCCTTTTTGCCTTACCAATGCACCTTCTACATTTCAAGGTTTGATGAATTCTATTTTCAAACCCTTCCTTTGAAAATTTGGGTTAGTATTTTTTGATGTATACTAATCTACAACAAGTCTTGGAAGGATCATGTTGAACATGTTGACAGGGCTCAAACTATTGGAGGAGAAACACTTATATGCAAAAAGATCCAAATGTTTCTTTGGAGTACAAGAGGTGGAATATTTTGGTACTTAGTTAGCTCATAGCTCACCTTATCATCCTCAATCTGATGGGAAAATGGAGATAGTGAAAAATGTTTGGAAGGATATATTCGTTGCTTTGTATATGATAAATAGACACAATGGGTCAAGTGGTTGCCTCTAACTGAATGGTGGAATAACACTTCCTTCCATACTACAGCAAAAATGACCCCATTATGGCACTTTATGGATATCATCCACCATCCATCACATCATCTTTAAAAATAAATTCTGAGGTTCAAGCAATGGAAGATCACATTGAGAATCAACAAGAAGTTCTCAAACTCTTAAATGATAACATCACTTTGACACAGAATAGAATGCAACAATAGGTAGATCAACATCGCAGTGAAAGAAGTTTTGATGTACATGACTAGGTATTTCTACGACTACAACCATACAAAAAAATGTCCCTCAAGCAAGATAAGAAGGATAATGAAGTATCACCAAAGTATTATGGTCTATACAAGGTGATACAAAAGATTGGTAATATGGCATACAAATTGGAGCTTCTTGCATCTTCCCGAGTGCCCTAGTTTTCCATGTTTCATGCTTAGAGAAGGTTATAGGTGACAAGCTCCGAGTTAAGACAATATTGTCGAAACTTGACAAGGAAGGAAAAATCATATTGGAACTTGAAGAAATCATAGAAAGAAGAACCCGAAAGCTACTAAATCGATCAATTTCAAAGTATCTCATCAAGTGGAAGAACTTACCTGCTGAAGATTCATATGGGAGGATGAGAATTTTGTACAAAAGCATCTAGAACTACTCAAGCATTGAGGACAACACTTTTTGAAGGAGAGGGGCATGTTAGGTCCCTATACTACTTGTGTAACCCCTTAGTGCTATTAATGCAACCTCCTTATTATATTTTTGTGCCCTTATATTATTATTGTTATATCGGCTCCAATTATATTATGACCCCTCAGACTCCTATATATAGAAATGAGGTATTGTCAATTGTATCATCCAAGAATTGTTAATTTGTGTAATGTAAAGGAGGTTGCCCCCTCGAAGAGGATGATTTCTAAGTTGTTGATCTATATTTCTATCTTTTTGTGAGTTGGTTTCATAACACTGACCACGACACAATAAAACGTCATGGTCTAATTGATTGTCATCAACACCAATGATTTTTGAACACCTTGAATGGTCAACAATACATCGTGCAATTGGAGAATTTAATGATTTTAACATATGCCTATTGTGGAAGGAGACCAAATTATTTATTCGCAACATGTGAATTGCTGCAATAAATAAATATCTTTCTCTAGGATGAAACCTCATATCAGCTCGTCATATAAGAAACTCCTAATCTTCAAGAATAGGTTCTACATTTCTTATGTTATTGAGGACTCTACGAAAACAAGATTGTTTCTCATTATTCCCTTGTTGGCGAAAGATTGTGTCAAGAGTGACAATAGTGTTGAATTTGTTCCAAAAAACTTTACCTACTATATTACCTGCATATAAAGGCTTATCTCTCACAAGAGGTAGCTGGCCAAGGTCACCCACAAGGATGATGGATCTGCCACTAAAAGGACAATTCTTTTTCTCTGAAAATGCTTCTCGTAATTGAGCATCTATTTTCATAAACAACCTTGATCCTAGAAAGCTAATGTAATCAATCAATATGTCTAACATGTCACATTTATTCTTGGAATATTGCAAGTGACTACCCTTGTAGTGGCTGCATATATTTAATTGGAATTTTTAGATCTGAGTGTATTTTTTTTGCATGAATATTAAAATAATCTATTCCTATTGGGGCAAGAAGACTCAAAAGGATTTTTCCATTACTTGATGAATTAAAAGGAGCTTCAAAAATAAAATGGATAAGGAAAGACTTCCGAGTGCGTGTAGTTCCCTAAAAAATCATAAGAAAAGCTTCACGAATCTCATATTAAACAAAGTGCCTTAAAACAATTTTGAAAGAAAGTCGCTCCTTTTTCGACAAAGAATCTAGAAATGCCAATGTTTTGTTTGAAGGTAAAAAATATCACCCCTTGATTTTGCATTCCTTATAAAATTAATAGCTTCTTCTACAACATCATCAAAAATAGTTTTACTTTCCAAGTCAAAGGATATATCAAAGTCCCTTCGACAAAGGGTGTGAAGATCATAAACATCCACATCATTTGGTGGAACCAAGCGAGAGAAAATCTGCTATTCTTGAAAATCTCTTCAAGATTCATTTCCTAGTTAGAAAAATCACCATCTTCTTCATCTTCAAAATTGTCTATAATTGACAGATTTCGGCCAACATGCCATTCTTGATATCGGAAATTTCCCAATTTTCAATAATAATTTTAGCCGAAAGGCCAATTTATACAGGAATGTCACAAGATGTCTTATACAAGAGTAATTTTGTCCAGCAAAAGGTTTCAAATTCATTTGAAGCCTCACCAGGAATAGAATAAAACTGTGGCCAAACCCGAACAATAGCATGAACATCTCTAGGCTTCCATGGATCTTGTTTATGCTTGCTATCAAATGTCTAAGATCTTGGTGTTTCTATCAAATATATATGTTCAAGGAAAAAATGTCTCTTTTGATAATGTTGAACAAAAGTATTCTCAGATGAACATTGCAAGCCATCCCTTGATACTTTCCTAAAAACCTTTTGTCCAACATTTAAGGAAACAAATTTCTAACTACAAACAACAAGAGGTAGCTTCAGCAACATATGACATGTTTCTTGTGCTCCAATGTCACTGTTAACAAGCATTTATGCAAGAAACCTTTTATATGCACATAAAGCATGATCTTGAGAGGCAATAGAATTTGAAATTCTAGTTAACATATGATGATAACTTTCAAACATTTTTTCTTCTTTTGATGGATACTTAGCAATGTATTTCAAGATAACATAGCAAGAAAGCATTGGCTGGCAATCACAATTTGCATGGAACTTTGTTAGAAGGTCAATGTTATGTACTTTAAGCCTGTTGTCATTTCTTGCTTTCTCATACTTTTTTCTTCCTTGATCATCTATGAAAAATATTGATTCATCACAAAGATCCCATGGAACATTGTATCGACATGTTTGAATAGTGCCCTTTTTGTGAAAACAAGAATCTACACTAACTTTGTGTGCCTTTGGACACAATTTAACAATTCTTCGTGATCATTATGAGGATTACATGAGAAAATATGACCAGTATTCAATAGGAAAGGGTAATTGTTGAGGCTTCATGGAACCACTATGTTGCGACGATGTATGTCACGTGGATTCCATGCAACTACATATTTGTCAAAGAATCTATTTGCAAGTTGTATATTAGAACCATTTGACCAATCAAGTCTTTCCATGCTAGGAGTGCATTCTAGCCATAGGAAACCGTGGATATGTGTTGAACCTCTATGTTTCCACTCATATCTAAAAAAGATGAAGGTATGATTACTACAAATAATATAAATAGAATCGTAATAAAATTTGGCAAAGTATAGAAAATATATTCAACAACACAAACATGTACCAGAAGTCTTTAGCTTTAAGATATTTTTGGATAACTTCCTCTCGAAAAATATTGAGTCTATGGTGCATAAACGTTGCAACAATATGAGGGTACTTGATAACATTCTCAATTTTCATACGATGCTCATTTAAAGAACGAGAATGTGAATGTATGGGCATGAGGTTATGCAACTTTGGCTTGAGTCAGATGCACTCAAAGTAAAAAATAAATATGGACATCCTAACTGAGTAATCATGTCAGTCAATTTAGCTCGACTCTTAGTCCAGTATGCCCTTGTAGCTCTCAGAGAAGAACCCAACTGCAAAGATTCCCAACCAACTTATTATTTGGTAAATCAGATAGTTGGTGACTAAAATCTTCAATTGTTGTAGGTGAGTTATCATGTAAATGTTTCTTTACAAAAACTGCAGTATTTTCTTGGCTCCGTTGTCACATTATCATGTTCAATAGGTAATATAGAAAGCAAGGATGGCTTCCAAATCTCTGGTCATAGTACGTAAGAAGATGTAATTCATACTCATGAAGTTCAACACTACAAATACATGTTTGCAACCAATAAGCATTAGCAGTGGGGAACAATGTTGGGAATTCCATATCTAATAATCCCACTATATTATATTCATTCATTGAAGAGATTTTAATACTAGGCCAATCCATGTCTTGAACATGTGAAGAATCAACATTATCAAGAAATGCTCTAATTTCTTCCACTTCTCTTTGTTTGTTTGGTAGGTGAGCAACAAAACAAGAAGGATGAGAGGGAAAACACTCAGTAGGAAAGCCTTCATTATTAGTTTCATTGATCTCAGATTCTTCAATTACAAGATTCACTAAATCATAGTCAATTACAACATCATGATAATAATGATCATACTTCAGTTTCAAAGGTAAAATATACAAAAAAACCCATGGAGTGGCTATGGGCTCTCCTCTATCCCCCATAATTGTGAACATCTATATGGAGCACCTTGAACAAAAAGTCCTTAATTCCTTTCCCGATACCCCTAAAGAATGGAAAATGTTTTTTGACGACATGTTTTCCAAGTGGAGTCATGGGAAAGAAAAAATAAACATATTCCTCAACCACTTAAATAGCCTCTCTGACCATATAAAATTCACTATTGAAATTGAAACTAACAATCAACTTCCCTTTCTGGATATACTTCTAACTAAAAATGAAGGAAAAGTTGGTTTCCAAGTCCTTAGAAAGAAAACTCATACTAAGAGATATCTGCATGCAAATTCCTGTCACCACCCTAAATAGAAAATTGGCATCATAAGGACCTTAACCATTAGGGCTGCAAGAATATCTTTTCCAAACCATCTAAATTCTGAACTTGACCATCTTCACAAAGTTTTTGAACCAAATGGTTATAATAAGAACAACATTAATAAAGACATGTGTTGGGTTGTAGAAAAGGTATATTTTATCCTCATATTATCTTAATTAATAATTCATATTTATTGTTTATCTTCAATTTATGAAAATAATTTAGAAGAGACAAGTGTAGAAACTAAATAAATACAATCATTAACGAATTATGTAATTCTGGTTAAATTTCACTATTTTTATATGCAGGAAAGTGAATTCAATGATTGTTGTTAAAATGATAGAGCAACAATGACCAAGAAAGGAAAAAGGACAATGTCTCGATTATGAAGGCCAACAGAAGATTAGGAGAATCAAGTCTATTTTGTAATGAAATTAGATTTTCAGTTGCGAAATCCTCATGATGTCCTGATTCTGAGGATTCACTTCTATCCATTTGTCTCTCATAGGTTATATAAATCCAACACGCGAAATAGAACAACTATCTAGAAATTTTGGAATTATAATTATTCATTTTGGACATAGAGTATTCTCATTATGGTGATGTTGTACCTTTACTATTGAGTTTAATGAAGAAGACTGTGTTTTACCTGTAATCATATTTTGAGTGTCTTTTGGCAATGATTTTTGGAGACTCTGGACCTGGTCGATAGGAGATTTACTGCTTTAATTGTGCCATACTCATTTCTGTTTACTCTTGTAATTGTTATTCCTATTATTTCATAAAATTAGAATTATTCTAATTGATGTAAGTAGTGATTGTTACAATTTACCTTTGCCATTCAAACAAGATTCTATATCTCGCTGTGTTCACCGCTGCGTATTAGTATTTGATGAATTCAACTGATTAGTTAAGAATTTTGTTTATGTTCATTTTGAAGTAGTGTTATCATAAATCATAAGTTTACAGTTGTTGCTTTCAATTAAAAGTTTGAATAGTTGCTTGTTGTCGTTTTGCTATGGTTTTGCTTTCTTGTTGAATGAGTTATTTTTTATGTTAGTTAGCCAATTTCCTAAGAGTGATTCCTTTTACTTGCATTCAGAGTCAGTTCTCTACACAATAGGTTAAAATAGATTTGAAATTGCATTAAGGTTTTCTTTCAGATTTTCTTTAGATTCAACTTCGAGAATTACATATTAATTATTGCAATGATTCTAAATCATTTCCTTTTGAATTGAACTCTCAATTCACTTGCATAGACAATGTTGAAAATTCTTGAAATAAATAGACTTACCCTGGTTTGATAGTTAATGTATGTATTAAGATTTCTTTTTATAGTCATCTTAGTGCACCAACATTTTGGCGTTGTTTCCAGGGATCGAACCCGGGTCACCTACATGACAAGAAAACGGGTAGGTTGAAAGCACTAATAAGGTCATCGAGGCAATTTTAATCAAGGCAGTTTTGAAACATTGGTGGGACTGGGCTGCTAGACTGCCAGAGGCCTTGTGGGCCTATCATATAGCTTGGCGGAATACTGCTAGATATTCTCCGTACCAACTTGTATTTGTAAAAGAACCCATCTTTCCTATTGAATTCAAAATAAAGACTCTCAGAACAACCCAGGAAGTGGGATTGGATGTGATGAAGGCCCAAACTAAACGACTTTAACAAATAAATGAATTGGATTAGGCTCTACTACTTTATCTAAAATACACTGCAATCATTCAACAGTAAAGGGTTAAGTGGCATGCCAGTCTTATTAAAAGGAAGACGTTTCAAAAGGACACTAGGCACTCCTCTATGATTCTAGATTTCAAGATTTTTCGGGTAAGTTATAGACATAGTGGCTTGGCCCATATGAAATTCAAGAGGTGCATAGCAATGACACTCTCACTCTGATCACCATTGACAAGTCTGGCCATTCTTTCCAGGTGAATGGACATTGGGTACATCTTTATCATAAACCACTCACTAAAGAGTCTTTTTGCCAACAGGTACATGATGATTCCACTATGAAAATTTTAGCTGCAGGAGTAATGACCCGATAGCTTTACTTTCATGAAAAATATTATCTCTTCAGCTATAAATAATGTATATATATTTTTTGTTATGGTCAGTTGTAATTTATTTTAGATAGGCATCACTGTGTAAATATGGAGATTTCTCTTTTTTTTTTGGGTGTGTTTAATAAATAGTTGTTCAATCAATTGAACAAATGCGATTTATTTTTCTTGTGTTTAATAATTATTGTTCAAACAATTGAACATCTATTGTTCGGTCAATTGAACAGTTGTTGTTCAATCAATTGAACAACTGCGATTTTCTTTTTATGTGTTTGCTGTTCAAACAATCAAACATCTGATGTTCAGTCAATTGAACAATTGCTGTTCGAAAGAATGAATAGCTCTAATTTTATTTTTTTGTGTTTTCTGTTCAAACAATTTAACAACTACTATTCATCCAATTGAAAATCTATTGTTCAAAAGAATGAACATCTCCGATTTTCTTTTTTGTGTGTTTTCTATTCAAACAATTGAACAACTTCTGTTTGAAAGAATGAACAAATCCAATTTTATTTTATGTACGTTTGCTGTTCAAACAATTGAATAACTATTGTTTAGTCAATTGAACAACTACTGTTTGAAAGAATGAACAGCTCCAATTTTCTTTTCCATGTGTTTGTTGTGCAATTGAACAACTCCTATTTCTTTTCGGTAAGTTTGTTATTCAATCAATTGAATAGCTGCTGTTCAATCAATTGAACAATTGTTGTTTAATCAATTGAACAACCGCTATTCAATCAATTGAACAACCGCTATTCAATCAATTGAATAGTTGTTGTTCAATTAATTGAATAGCTACTGTTTAGTCAATTGAACAACTTCTATTCAGTCAAATGAACAACTCTGATTTTTTTGTGTGCTTGTTGTTCCATTAATTGAACAACTGTTGTTCAATCAATTGAACAATTGCTATTCAGTCATTTGAACAACTCTGATTTCTTTTGTTTGTTTATTGTTCAATCAATTGAACAATTGTTGTTCAGCCAATTGAATAGTTCTTGTTCGGTAGAACAAACAACTGTGATTTATTTTTCTTAAGGCCAATAATTGTTGTTTCATAGTCATTCATTTGTAATCAAACTTCCATTTTTCTCTTCCATTTTTTCTTACCAAAACCATTTTTGTAGATTTGGAATTTGTACCCAAAATAAAGGAAAAATAGTAATATTAATAACATTATGACTTGTAAAACCTTTGATGGTTATCTTTATTCTGAAACTAACCTGGTTCATCTATATAATGACTAGCTGGATATCTTCTCTTTGGACATACCATAAAATGATTCACTATCTTAGTACCATGCTCGTTTATATTCACACTTTCAATTGATAATTCCCTTTGGTATGATGATATTAGGATAAAAGCATAATTTTCATTGGCATTTTTTTTAATTCTCATGCCATCCCTAAATCTTAAGGAGTGAATGAGCCTCCCTTCCTTTACAATAAAAATATGAAAATATGGAAATATAAAAATATGAAAATGCAATACAAGTCTTCTTAAAGAGGATAGGGCGTCTCATCACAAGCAAGCCTGCCAGATCATAAGGGTGTAACAAGTGACATTCCATTATGGCTACCACACTAGGGTAATGGCCTTCTTGATAGTCAAAACTGTCAGAAAGACATGAGGTCTCATCACAAGCTCACTTGATCACTTTGTTATATCCTGGTGAATGACACTATGATTAATCGGTTACCATGCTAGCATAGTTATCTCTTTATAACAATGAAAAGAAACTTTCTAAATAATAAAGGGAGGACTCTGGCTCATTTTTGGGTTAAAAAGAAACCCTATCGAGGCTATGAATGCCTGCTGGGAGCAGTGGCTCTGCTTGTGGTATTGATGTTCCATGTTACATTTCCAAATCTTATTTACCCTATTATTTCCTATTGATTCATTTCTAAATGTGAATTTACCATTTGAACAATGTTTATAACTAAATTAACCAACATGAATGGTAAATTATACTTTTATATGCATTATATCAATATTGTCTGATCAATTGATACTAGCTGTCACTATCATTCATCATTGATCATGTTGTCATCATATTTCACGACCTAAGGAAATATCCCTTTGCATAATGATCAATTCATTGTTTTATTCCTTTTATGGTCATTTCAAATCTTTGTGACCTATAACGTTTTAACTATTTTCTGCCGTATTTATGCCGCTTTGATTTTTGACTGGCTGCATTTATGAATCCCCCATGAGTTTTCCCTTTTTCCCATGCTTATGGTCATGGACGCCCTTTTCTCATTGGAGGGGGGAAGGTCTGCATTATGAACAATGTGTGTAATAATTATGAAACTAATTTATAACTGGAGGGAGGAAGGTAAGCATTATGGATAGAATGCAAAATAATTATTAACTTGCACCAAAAACTGCTGAGATGACAAACAACATCATTGCCTATTAATAACAATGTTAAATCAATACCATCGCTCTTTCAATAACTTTAAATTGTGTATACGGGTTTTTGTGTTGTTCCAAACTGTGAAATTATGAGAAAAGCGCATGTAAAAGTGCATGTGAACCAACTACTGAGAATCAACAACCATGGGAGGAAAATCTATCTGCAGTGAATGTACAGTACTCTGAGTAACAGAACAGACTTGTGAAATTATTGAGCGTGTTCGCTAGCTTCAATGCATGGCCAAATTACAGGGATTCCAGAATGACATAACATTGGAATTATTGCAAAATCTATAGGATGGATGAAAGAAAGTGAAGGGAAAAAATATAATAGTTTCTGAAGCAGTTATAGCTCAGGCCTTGGGACTTCTAAGAGAAGGCATAAGATGGATTGATAAGCATGTTATCCTGCAGGATGCACTCGCAGTATTCCAATACCGAGATGAACAATTGGTACACAAAGGAAAAGGGATTCACCCCACATCCTTAAAGAAACCATGGCAGGAATTGGTGACCATTTGTCAAACATACATCACTTGTGATGGACATCAAGATGTGGTAAAACCTTGACAACTCAAACTATTAGCTATTTTGAAGCAGAATACTACAGTTAATTAGCCATTTTAGTTAAATTACTTATTGCATGACGTTGCTAGTTAGGTTAGGAAGGCTAAAGACCCACATTCTATCCTCAGCCATCATGGTCTGATTAAGTTAATCATTATTCATGAATTTTCCTAGCATCAATTAAATTGGGATAACCTTGTAAATCCTCCCTTAACCCCACTAGAAGAAAACCTAGATGTGCATATAAGGATAGATGATAGAAACATGTGTGACACAGAGACTGAACAATAGAGGGTAAAGGTAATAGGTCCAAAAAGGGAAATAAAAAGAAGGAATCCTTCTTTGGCCTTGGGCCTAACAAAACTTAGGTGCTCTACAAGCATAAAATCATAGCAGTGCACCCCAATTCCAACAAAAGAAGCAGGGCCATCTCATATGCCCTCTCCAAGCCCGCAAGATGCTTTTATACAAGAATATGAAGAAGAAATGGCTTGAATATTAGAGAATATGGGGACATACTATGAAGAAATGGATCCATTTGGAAACTCTGAAGGGAAAAATCATTCCCTTAACTAGTCCACTTTTGCTGACAATTCTAGCCATGCTGAAACTTTTCCATCTACTGATAATTTGGAGGATCAGAGGGAATCATTTCCCTCTATGAATGAAATCCTTGAGGAATAGGCCCATGCAAAAGAAACCCTTGGGGATGAAAATCAACCAGAGGTTATTATTCCATTGGAGTTTCCAGAAGAAAAATCCTAGGCAGAAGAAACCCTTAACGACGAGAATCAACCAGGGGTTACTACTCCATTGGAGTCCCCAGAGGAAGAGGCCCATGCAGAAGAAACCCTGGAGGATGAAAATCAACTAGGGGATATTGTCCTAATGGAGTCCCTAGAGGAAGAGGCCCATGTAGAAGAAGACCTTGAAGATGAAAATCACTAGGAGATAATGTTCCATTGGAGTCCCTTGAGAGAGAAGCCCATGTAGAAGAATACCTTGAAGATGAGAATCAATTGGGAGATACTGTTCCATTGGAATATAACCTTGATATTGGCACAAATCCTCCTGAACCCGAAATAAAAACATCTATGCCACCTCCAATTAGAAACCCCATGAAGAAGAAATCACACAAAAAAAATTGAGGAAGTTGATTAAGAAATACAGGAAACAGAATAAAACAATCAAGCAATTGAGGGAATGGTTAAAAGAAGCTGTTAGATCTCAAAAACTAAAAGTGGAATTTGAAAGTATAGGGACCCAAATAGAACAATGTTCTTTGGAGGATATTGAAGCTCAAACTGAGAGTCCTTGTGTTTGTTCAATAGGGACCCAAACAGAGCAATGTCCTTTGGAGAATATTGAGACTCAGACTAAAGGCCCTTATTTTTTCTCAATGGAGACCCAAACAAACTTCCATACCACAAAATTTGTTGTTCAAATTGATTTTGAGGAGAATGCTTAGACAGATTGCTGCATGTTCCAAGAAACAACTGAAGCTGTATTCAAACTGAATCAGTGATAACACGTGATAGTGAAACTCAAACAGAGGAAAACCCTCCCTATGTTCCTCTAGTGAGGGAAGTTTTTATCATAAAATTGAATAATGAATTAACCAAGACCCAACAGGAATTGGCTCAACATAAGGAAGAGGTAGTACCGTTATAGGTACACTAGGAGTTGCAGAAAAGATTTTAGGAACTTACTATAAGTGAAGACGAGACTTTTTCCAACTTCAAAGATGAGCAGAAGAGTTTAGAAAAAGCACAAGCCAAGCTTCATAAGGCCAAGGAACAAATTGACACTATTTTCTCTCTTTACTTTGATGCTTTGTCTTGTCGGTCACCTGCCACTAATTATGCGCTATTCTTATTGGAAAGGTACTTATTACTGAAAGTTAAAGCTGTCAGAGCTAGTAAGTCAATAGAGTTCAAGACCACTCTGGACTTCATCTAGTTTTTTAAGGAACAAAATGAGCAGGTACAACACCTTCTATGTGAATTATGCATTCACAATTTCTTCTGGGAGGATGAACTAGATACTAATCCTAGCCCCTTCATTGGGGACATTCAATTCCAAGATTTCCTCTCTTTTGCTACCAATCAGGTTAAATGGGCTAAAGCCTATAACACTTTTCAAAAAGGGAACATGGTATAGATTTATGGGTCAGAGGAGAACCCACAAAACCATTACACCTCTATGTACGACATAAATAATTTATGAAAAAAGACGAGTTCGTGGCTAAATTGGGACCACTCCATACAGATATTATACAGGTAGGAAGAGAATATTTTCATGACATTAAGGAGGAAGCTTTGTTGTCAGCAAAGCAACGATGGAATCTTCCACTAACAATGTCAGAAACAGGGAGCCATTTAGGTATAAAAACTTTAAAGATGTTGTTGCTCGCTTAATCATGTACAACAATATAGTGCTAGCCATGGGTCCTACTTGGATAGGATGTTGTTACAGATGTCCTATTATTTGGTAACCCCCTGATGGGTAATACTATGATTATGATTTGCCAAAGTATCAGGTAAACTAGGATTTGCAATAATTAAACAAAAAAATTGTTTTAGGCTATATAAGGAAGAAGTTTATCCTACCTACTCTTTGACACCACTGCACCTCAATCATCTTATTACATGAGGACATGCAAAAAGATAAGCAGGGGAGTATACTGGGCCATAGAAAAGGTACGTTTTATCCTCATATTAGCTTAATTAATCATTCATCTTCATATATTTATTTTCAATTTAGAAAAAGAATTTAGATGAAACAAGTGTAGAAGCTGAATAAAGGAAATCATTAATGAATTATGTACTTCTGGTTAACGTTTGCTATTTTTATATGTAGGAAAGTGAATTGAATGATTTGTGTTCAAACAATAGAACAACAATGACCAAGAAAGGAAAAAGGACAATGTCTCAATTATGAAGGTGAATGGAAGACTAGGAGAATCAAGTCTATCTTGTAATGAAATCAGATTGTCGGTTGCAAAATCCTAGGATCTCCTTATCCTGAGGATTAACTTCTATTCATTTGTCTCTCATAGGTTATATAAATCCGACAGGTGAAACAGAACAACTAGCTAGAAATTTGGGAATTGTAATTATTCATTTTGGACACAGAGTATTCTCACTAAGGTGATGTTGTACCTTTACTATTGAGTTTAATGAAGAAGACTGTGTTTTATATGTAATCATATTCTAAGTGTCTTTCGGCAGTGACTTTTGGAGACTTCGGGCCTGATCGATAGGATATTTACTGATTTAATTGTGCGAAACTCATTTCTATTTACTCTTGTAATTGTTATTCCTGTTATTCCATTAAATTGGAATTATTTTGATTGATGTAAGTATTGATTGTTATGATTTACCTTTGCCATTCAAACTAGATTCTAGATCTCACTATGTTCACAACTGTGTGTTAACCTTTAATGAATTCAATGGATTAGTTAAGTATTTGATTGTTGTTCATTCTGAAGTAGTGGTATTAGAAATCTTAAGTTTACATTTGTTGTTTTCAATTAAAATTTTGAATAATTGCTTACTATTCTTTTGTTGTAGTTTTCCTTTCTTGCTGAATGAGCCATTGTTGATGTTAGCTAGTCAATTTGCTAAGGGTGATTTCTTTTACTTGCATTCAGATTCAATTCTCTACACAATAGGTTAAAATATATTTGAAACTTCTTTAAGGTTTACTTTCAGATTTTCTTTAAATTGAAATTTGAGAAATAAATATTAATTATTGCAACGATTCTAAATCATTTCCTTTTGAATTGACCTCTGAATTTACTTGCATAGAAAATGCTAAACACTCTAGAAATAAACAGACTTAGCCTAGTTTGATAATTAATGTAGTTATTAAGATTGCTTTTTATAGTCATCTTAGTGCACCAACACCATTCACCAATCCCTCATCAAGAACAACAATAATAACAAAGAAAAAAATTCTTCAATCACTCCTAAAGTCTCCCTTCCTTACATAAAAGGCACCATCAACAAAATTACTACAATTATTAACAAGCATAATATTAATGTAGCCTTCACCCTTCGTAACACCATCAGGCAATTATTTAACTAGGTTAAAGATCCCATAATCCCTAACCGTAAAAAAGGTGTTTATATTATTCCTTGTTAATGTGGTAAAGAATATGTAGGTGAAACATGAAGGTATTTTAACATCAAAACAAAAGAGAACACAACTAACTTATGAAGAGAAAGGACCTGAAAATTTGCAATAGCGTAACATGTTAACTCTTCCTAACATTATATCTACATGGAAGAAGCCAAACTAATTAAAAAAAGGATCATTATCTTAAAAGAAAAATCAAAGAATCCATTGAAATAGAGAAAAGAAAGAACAACTTGAATCATGATGATGGATTAAAACTAAGCAACACCTGGAAACATTTATTTAAAATCCTAAAAACCAATAATTAAACCTCATTACATAGGTCCCTTATAATAATTTAAATCCCTTATCATTTCTAGTTCCTATGAATAATCTTCATTATATCAATCCTCTTTCATATCATACAAAAATAATTTAGTGAAATTAATCCAACTTCTTCTAAAATTTCTCATCCTATTAATTTGATAAGATAGTACAATTTATATAAATCCATCATAATACCTCTAAATTAACAACTCTGTACGTCAAAGCTTAAAAAATCCTTTAGTTGTAATAAGATCCACAATTTAAAATAATTGGAAAAATAAGCATAAAAACCCTAATAACTAATTAACTTTAATTTGATATTAAATCAATATATTAAATCTAATTAGAATACTTCTTATAATAAAATCCACATTTTTAATTAAATGTTATAATTATTCCAATTTCATAGATGCAATTTTCGTGTATTAATCTAATATAATGAAACTTAAGGATAATTTTACATACTAATTGTATCTTATTAATTATAATATCTTAAGTAATGTATGAATTTAAATCTTATTATTGTAATAAAGTTTCATAATTCAAAAAGATGTAAATGAAGCATAACTAATTAACACTAAAAATATATATTAAAACAATATATTATAGTGACGAGTAATATTTAAATATCTCTTATAAAATTTATATTAAAACAATAGATTATAGTGAATAGTAATATTTAAATATCTCTTTTAATAAAATTCCTAATCTTTTAAATTTCAATTTTATTAGATATTACTAAACTATTAAGATTATGGCCAACTAAATCTCTTATATTAATCCTCTTCATAATCTATATATACACTCAAGATTAGCTCGAGGATAGATCATTCATCTCTTCTTAATCTATTGGCGTATCCCCTAAGGATGGACTCACTTGGAAGTCCAAAATATTGGGTTAATAAAACTCTATAACAAGTTATTCCTCCACTATCTAATATTGATCATGTTGGATTTTGAGAAGCTATGCAACCATTACTTGAGATCTTTTGACATAACATTCATAATATTTTGACTGAGCGCCATGTCTCCTCACAATTAGAAAGTCAATATCTTCAACATGTCGGGGAAGAATTTGTACAATTGTCGAAATATCTTGAGAAAAGCTAATTGTATGACCATTATACTTATATTGCCCACCTTGAGCATGTGTCACTTGAAAAGTAGGATTCACACATGATATTAGCATTTCTTCAACTTGAGTAAGAACTCTTAAAATATGAGGTTTCTCACCAGGATCCATGTTATTATGTCGACAGAAACGATTGGCTCCTCTTTCACTCTTACATCAACGACAAATAGGTCCTTCAGAATATCTCAAAACCTTGATTCCAGGATATGATTCTTGGAAAATGTGGCAGATTTTGACAACTCGCAAGCTATATACCTTTGCTCGAAATATTTTATGCACTACAATCATGTTTTCGTCAAAATGAATATGATCTCTATTGGCCAAACCATGTTGCAAAACATTTGGAAGATTAAAATCTCTTCTAAAATGTAGTTAATCTTCAGGAACATGAGATTCCCTTCCCAAATTTGAAGCATGTGGAGTGGATCTATGACAAGGTCTCTCAAAATTTATGGTCTACATTTCGTGAACTTGAGAGGATGTAAAGTTCTCTTTGTCATAAAATATTTTAAAATTTAATTCCTAGCTAATTATAAATGAAAAAATGAAAAATAATCAAATGCATTCAAAATTTACATTTGTGTCTTGATGTGGGTGAGGGTTATGATATGGTTTCTCTTGGCTTCTAACATCAGTGGATGGAGAATTTTGGGAGTTAGTTTCTATGCCTCTATTCAAATGAGTTATTTCTTGTTTCAAAAAAATTAAATACGTTATAAAACTAAATGTCCAACAAATAAAGATTCAAAAATGGAAAACAAATAAAATACATTTAACATCTACATTAGTTTTACAATTTTATGTTGTGTATTCCAATTCTCTAAGATAATGAGATGAAATCATGTTTTCTCCATAAAAGGTTACAAAATACAATTTCCAACCAACTATAAATGAAAAATTGAGAAAAATATCAAATTCACTCAAAATTTACATTTGTTTGGCAATGTGGATGAACACTATGAGATGGTTCCTCTTCACTTCTAACTTTAGTATATGGAACATATATGAAGTTAATTTTCATGCCTATATTGAATTGAGTTGTGTCCTATTCGAAGAAAATAAAATACACCATAAAATTCAATGTCCAACCTACTAGAAATTTAAAAAATTAAAAGTAAATAAAAAACAATGAAAATTTACATTAGTCTGGCTATTTGGTCGCCGAGGAGAATGCACAGGAAGGTTATGGCATGCTTCATCTTCACTTCTCATATTAGTAGATGGAACACTTCGGGAATTAATTTCTAGAACTCTATTAAAATGAGTTGTATCCTATTCCAAGAGAATAAAATAACTTATAAGTTTAGTAAACAAAACTTTGTAAATAGAGGAATATAATAAAACTAACCCCTATTGCAGCAAAAATCAAAATATCATTGTGTTACCTCCATTGTTCCACGTGAAATGCTATCAGGGATGATTGATTCTCTTGGCTGGACCACATTACTTTGAGAAGTGGGATTGGAAGATCCGATGTTTCGAGAAACTAGCTACAAATTATAAAAAAAATAGCAAATTAAACTATCATCCAAATCATCACACACAATGTCATCATTACCTCCACCATGGATGTTTTGCAACCTTTGGTCGTTAAAACATGCAATTGGACACACAGAAGGGTTAGGATGGACATTTTCATCCACGTTATCGATATGATGTTATTCACGATTACAAGATGTTTCCCCAATGTTATGAACATTTTCAAGAGAGCATCAAACAACAATATTATGCTGATGAGGAGCATATTCTGATAATGAACTATCAACATGAAATGTTCTTTCCATTATATCATCCATAGTACAATACTTACGAGGAATTTTAAAATTATTTTCAAGAATAGACTTACTTGTTCTTCTATGATATGTAGCTCTCCTACGCTCATTTATGACATCCTTATTTTGTTGATACTATAAATGATAACTTTCATTAGACCTCTCACATGATTTTGGTGAGAAATTTTGTTTTCTTGTACACTTTCTTGTGCCTTCAGATTACATGTCTACTATGAATAATAAAATATTCATTATGGAATCATAAACATGGAACATAGAAAATATCTAATATAAACAAACACAAAAGAATGAAAAAGGCACAAGTGTTTTTTTGGAAATCATAGTAAAACATAAAATGTGTATATGTTATATTTTCCAACCGTATAAACTTATCAAAATGTATAAGGCATTTTTTAAATGGCTAAAAATAAAAATGAAATTTTCAAAATGGCTAAAAACATAAATGAATGCCTCCAAATGGATTTAAAAAAAAAGCTAAATTTCCATGTATCATATTACAATCAAAACAAAACCCATACTATTGGGACACAATACTCTAAGAATTATATGACTTGGAAGTATATATAAATATTTGGAACTATATACTATCAAAATGTAAATGATAATATCAAAATGTACATAAAGATATAACATTGTTTGAGAATCAATGACAAAAACCAATACAAATAACATGTATAACATAAATCATAGCAATTATAATTATAAAAACAAAGAAAAATGCAAAACATCGAAACACATTTACATGTAATTAAGAAAACTTCAGGGGAAACAATATGAAATAGTTTACATCGTAAAAATCAATACAAGCATAAATTTAAAATATTACCATAAAGAACCATAGTATGTATATAGACAAAAATGGAAATATTTTCCACAACCATAAAGAGTATACAAAATGAAAATATTTATAGGAACTCCTAAGAATACTAATATCCTAAGTATCCATATCCATTTCCAATGGTGGAATCTCATCAATAGAATCCATACGGGGAGCAATTGAAAAAACATTTCCATACTCAATCAAATCATTACAATCATGTAGCATTGGCTACCAAAACCTAGACATATTTTCATTATTTTAATTATCAATATCTATTGGAAAACATATGCAAGACATCATGTAATATAATAAGAAAGGAACTTCACTGCAGTTGCACATAAGAACCACACCATGGATTGTTCGAAATGGAAGATAATCGGGACATTTTATATTTATATCTACAGAAATTTATTCTAGAAACTTGCATGTGAAACCCCAATCATATTCAAAGTAGTCAATTGTTTGTTCAATGAATGGTTGACCAAATTGGAAATGATCTAATTCTTCAATTGACAATACAAAAGTGGAGCCATCATTGACAAGGCATATCAACTGATCCATGTATATTGCTAACGACATACGCTGTATGTTAGTGATTGGAACAAATGAAAAAACCCATTCATTTTTCATTCCATCAAACAAGTAGATTGTAAGCCTATACCGAGGATAATATTAATACTCCTTGTCTAGATATAACCAAAACAATTTACTTTTGTAAAACACTCCATTCTTAGGGGGTGAAGTGCCACCAAAAGGAACAACAACCCTTTGCCATACCTTATCAAGCCTACTACAAACATAAAATTTAGACTGCATTTTGTTATACATATGTTTTAGAACAACCAATCATATTTTCTGCTGCTTACATTTTCCAATAATGAAAAGAATCCAGAGTCTCCAATTCGTATTGGCCTTATGTTTTTAAAGGCCTTTGTAAATGGATTCTTACAAAATAGTTGTGTGTATGGGAGCATTCTGTTGGTAAGGATAAAACCACCATTGGTCCAACAATAGAATATACTCAGTATCTTGAATCTATGAATCACAAATGAAATTGAGATATGTGCCCATTCTGATTAAGGTATTTAGAAGAAAAATAATTGTCTTCACTATTAAGGAAAGGAACCATAAATCCAAATTCATTCGTAGAGACATGCTTGCAACGTAACAAGAAAGAAGGGTTTTACAAAACATTCTTCCATTTATTACAAATAGTGCTAAAATTTATCACAACCGATAAAGGGAGCTAGAGGAAGACAACTCCAAATAGCTGGATCCATGATATAAAAAAAAAAAAGAAAAAAAAAAAAACTTCACATACACACATTTTATAAAATCAAATGAATGATCATAACATTATTACAAAACTGAACACAATTCCATAATATTTCAAACCTAATCTCTATAATCCAAGATTATTAATGTTAGTAACCCTATACTTATGTTTATATTAAGGTCTCTGCTTAATATCAATGCTATAATGTTTCTACAAATATATTTATAATATCAAATAAGAACAACTCATTTGGTAGGTTTCCATAAAGGACAACATCTAATTCATAATGCCAAAAAAAAATTGCCTAGAAAACACCATTTTAAAAAATGTTAATGGTTGTGTAAGAGTTTTAACTAATCCAAAATTGTTGGGGAAGAACTTGGTTTTTTTTTGAGATTCAAGATCACATGCCTACTTTTTTTGTATAGTAGTGAATTTATTTTAGTTATATGTTTTAATTATGTATGTAATATGAATCATAATTAACTATTGTCGATTTTGATGAAGTGTAATAACCACCTAAATAAGGAGTAGTATTTAAGTGCCGCTTTTTAGAAATTTTAGAGTTTATTACAAGTTTGACAAGTGAACTCTTCACAATAAAAGTGCCCCATGGGTTTTTGAGGGTGTTGAATCCATATATGAAGTCAAAAAAATGAGTTTAAACAAATCAAGATTTGAACACAATGTTTTTTGGCTTTTATCATTTTGAGAAATGGTTGAAGCAGGTCTGAAGCGAGCTCCATTGGCAACTCAATAGAAGTTCATTAAGAAGATGGAAACAATCCCCTCAGTGCCCTTCCTGAAGAAGAGACGTGCAAAGCAGCTCTGAACTTGGCAGAGAGAGGCCTCATCGGCTAATTTACAAGCCTCTGGCCTTCTCCTAAGTTAGTAGAAGACTGGACTCAAAGAAACTAGAATGCTCTGATCAAAGAGGGAGTCAAAAGCTACTCTGTAGGCAAGGGATTCTTTGTCTTTGTGTTCGAAAGCCCGGAAGATAGAAGCTTAATATTCATAAATGGCCCATACTTCATGGGACCGCAGGGATTGTATCTGAACAAATGGTCCCCTGACTTTGATGCTTCCCAGGATGTCCCTTCTGCTGTCCTAGTTTGGATGAGGCTCCCCCATCTGCCACTCCACTGATGGAACCAAAAATCCCTTGAGAACATCGGAAATGCATTGGATAAATATATAGACAAAGAAACAAGAAAATATCAGTACTCATGCGCTTGCATATGCATTGAAGTTGACCTAGAGGAGGGGTTACTAGAAGAAATCAAGCTCACTGTCACTGGATGGACGCATGTCTAGGAACTGGACTACGAACAACTTCCCTTCAAATGTAGACACTCTCATGGGCACGGACACTTTTCCAAGCACTGCAAGAAAAACGCTGAAGAGCAACAGACAAACAAAATGGGGATCAATGGACTCTAGTCCAGAAAACAACACATCCAAAAAAAGGTGTCGGCAAAGGAAATAGATAGGGATTCCAAGCAGTTCAAAGCCCAATCAGGAAGATGAAGCAAATGCAAAAGGGACAACAAGCACTCAGAACAACCCAACAGCCTTTGAGCAGGAAAATATGGTGCAGGTAGAAAGCACCCCCCCAAGCAAAGAAGGAGAGAAAGAAATGCAGACTAACATCACCCAGGGCAGTCCATCCAATCCCTCATATGCAGAAGTCACAAGGAAAAAAGCAATAGAAAGCTTAGGATCATCGGAGGATGAAACCTATGAGCGACCCTCTAAAAGAGTTGGAAGGAAATCCTACAAATAAATGAGAGAAGAAGAGGCCGAAAGACTCAAAAGTTAAGGAAGTCAGGCCACAATAGAAATGTCCATTGGATGAAATACTAGACCGAGAGCTTCCAAGGGAGGTCCCATCCCTCCTTCAAGTAAATAATGAAGCTTGTAGCTTGGAATTGCAGAGGACTGGGAAACCCCTCGAAACTAGAAGCAGTCAAGGACCTTCTTAAAACAGAACCCTCAGACATTCCCTTTCTCCAAGAGACCAAGATTGAAGGGCAAGCCCTTCTTGACACCAGTAAGACAAATTGGAATAAAAATATAGGCAAGGCACTCAGCGCGAGGGGTACTTCTAGAGGACTAGCTACTCTTTGGTCAGAATGCACTTTTCAACTCCACAATTTTCAAGAATCTCAGCATTGGATCTTCACAGAATTGATGCATAAAGCCAGTAAGTTGACCATCTCCCTCTTCAATATATATGTTCATGTAAATTATTCTGAAAAAAGAGAATGTTGGAACTCGCTTTCATTTTTTCTAAAGTAGCATTCCCCAAGAAACATTATCATAGCGGGAGACCTAAATATAGTTTTGAAACCAAAAGAGAAGAGGGGTAGCTCCTATACTAGAGATTCCATGCTGGCCTCTATGGAGGAGCTCGCCCAGAGATGGGATCTCTTAGACTTCACTCCTGTCCGCGAGCTATTCACATGATCAAATAATCGTGTTGGGTCAGACCACATCTCTGCCTGTCTAGATAGGTTCCTGGTTCAAAGTTCCCTTATGATGAATAAAAAGATTATCATCACAAAAATTCTGCCCAAATTGACTTTAGACCAGAAGCCAATACAACTTCTACTGAAAGATGAAGAAGACCTCGGTCCCATTCCTTTTCATTTCAGTCCTCTTTGGATCGAGAAAGTGGGCTTCATGGAGACTGTGAAAGCTTCTTGGGCTAAATCCTACTGAGGCTCCTCTAGTGATATCTGGGAACAAAAGCTAAAGGCCACAATGCATGCGTTGAGGGAATGGATAAAAAAGCCAGATCCCACTCCAACCAATCAAAGAAAAGAGGCAGTTCAGAGGTTTCACTCCTTGCAAACAGAAATGGAAAATAAAGACATTACAGTAGAACTCTTAGACAAGGAAGTAAAAGCTCAATGATCAACCTATCAATCCTTCTGAGCTGAAGAAGAATAATGGAGGCTAAAATCCAAAAGTCTATGGTTAAAGGCAGGTGATCAGAACACCTCCGTTTTCCATCGACAATACAGAGCTAGACTGTCCTGGAATCATATAGTTGAAATCAAAACTTCGGAAGGCCAAGTTTGTAAAGGTTTCAACTAGATTAAAGGCGCTGCTGAAACTCATTTCAGGAATTTATGCAATGAAGGAATCCAAGGAAATGAAGAGGAAGCTGCTGACTTCCTCTCTAACATCCCACTCCTCATCAACCTTGAAGAAAATACAGCTCTATGTAGGTGAGTTACTGAGGAGGAAATTATCAATGTAATCTGGTCCATGGAAGCCGATAAGGCTCATGGGCCTGACGGATTTACAATCCATTTTTATAAATCCTGTTGGAAAGTAATCAAATCTGATCTCGTTAAAATGATAAGAGGCTTCATGAAAAAAGTTAAGATAGGAGGAGGAACCAATTCCACCTACCTAGCTTTAATACCCAAGGAAACCAACCCTGAATCATTTGCAAGATTTAGGCCTATTTCACTCTGTAATGCATCTTACAAAATTATATCCAAACTCCTTGCAAACCGAATAAAGCCTCTGTTCAAAAGATTGATCTCTAGTTCTCAAGGCAGATTCGTGGAAGGTAGGTACGTCATGGACAACGTTATTCAAGTACAGGAGACCATCCATTCAAGCAAACAACGAGGGGAGAAAGGTATGTTGATTAAACTTGATATGGTGAATGCATTCGATAGAGTTAACTAATTGTTCCTTTGCAAAGTTCTGCTCTATTTTGGCTTCTCTCAACATTTTGTTCATCTCATAAAAGCATGTATTGAATCCTCGTGGATTGCTCCACTTATCAACAGTCGCCCAACCAATTTCTTCCAAGCGCAGAGAGGTATCTAGCAGGGATGACCTCTCTCTCCCTTCATGTACATCCTCATGGCGGACTCCCTCAGTAGAAAATTAGCAGCTGAAAGATACGGTGGCTCCCTCCCGAGCCTCAAACCTTCAAATGTATCTGCCCCCTTGAACCACGCTCTCTTTGCGGACGATTCCATGCTCCTTGGAGGTGCTTCCTCCAGAATTGCAAAAGCCTTTGACTCAGTGCTGAGAAGTTATTGCAGGGTGTCTTGTGCTCTTGTTAATGAGAGTAAAAGTGAAATTTTTAGCTGTAATACTGATCAGCAAGAGATCACTAACATCTCTAGGATTCTCAGGTTCAAAGGACATGCTCAATGGGATAGTTTCAGGTATCTTAGGCTTCCCATATCTTCAAGTGTGAATAAGAGGTCCCTCTGGAATGACAACATCAGCAAAATCAAATCTAAAATCACAGCTTGGGGAGGTTACTGGTTAACAAAAGGCAACAAAAGCATTCTAATCAAATCTTAGCTGTGAGCCCTTCCTATTTATCAGGCAACCTTTCTTTTGGCTCCCAAAAATGTAATGGATCAAATCTCTACTCTTCTTAGGGATTTCTTATGGCAAGGTGGGCAAGGCAATGAAAAAAATGCATTTAGTAAACTAGGATATGGTTAAAAGGCTGATTGCTGAGGGTGGTTTGCAAATACGCGACCCCTCCCTTGTTAATACAGTGTTGGGAGGTAAACTATTATGGAAAATGATTCACGATCCCACTCATCCCATCAGAGTAATATTATGGTCAAAATACGCAGACAATGACACCATCAGGAAAATGCAATTGGAGCAGCTTGCACGCAAGTTTGGAGGCTCTACTGCAAAAGCAACAAATTTTTGACAAATTTCATGTACAGAATGCCTAGTAATGGTAAGTGCACTCACGTGTGGAAAGATCGCATAATGGGGCGTGATCCTCTCGTAGAAAACGAAGAAATTGCTGAACTGAGAAACTGGCTAGAAAGAGGGGGAGTAAACAACATTTATGAACTCTCAACCTGGGACAATCGTGGTGATTGGGTAGGTTGGGATCTTCAGGGAGTCCCTGCGTGTTTAAGAGATCAACAGATCTTGCTCGAGGATCTGCTTGAAGAAGCTGCTCTGGTCAACAGATACATAAAGGATAGTTGGGGATGGGGTCAGACAAGAGTTTATATATCAAGAGAGGGATATAGAGCTTTACAGGGCTCTAAGAACAACAATCAATCTCCTACCTTTTGGAAACAGGTCTCGGAGGCTCTTCCAAAAGTTAATTTTTTCTTCTGGACTTTGGTTCACAATAAACTTTTAACAGGAGACAATTTTGTAAAATGGAAGATCGAAGGGCCTCATAGATGCGTGCTCTGCAGATGTAATCTAGAAACTGTCCAACACCTTTTTTTGGAATGCCTCTTTGCCAAAGAGGTGTGGGGTATTATTCTCCAAGATTTTCAGATCTCTTTTCCTTCTCAAATCTCTGTCACTGACCTCTTTGCTTCATGGAGCACCTGCTACCCTCAAAGTATCCCCTCCAAGTCCTTCTGGCGAAAAGTATGGACATCTCTTCCCAAATTTTTATGTTGGCAGCTTTGGTTGGCATGGAATGAGCACATCTTCAAAGATATGCAGCATTCTCTGACCCAAGTTACAGTAAAAGCTAAGGATCTTCTCTTTCAAGTGGCTTAGCAATAGTATTACAAAGATGACCCTCTCCTCACGCGTGAAGAAAAGGTTGGCTCTAGAGCCACATCCCTCAAAGTACCTTCTTACACCATAGAAAGAAAACCTAGACTGACGAAAAAGAGAGTGAGACGACATCTTCCCAAACTAGTGGAGGGCTCAAAATATAACTACCATATTCTTTGATGGGGCTTCCAAAGGGAACCCCAGAGCTGCAGGTGCTGGTGGGATCATCTAGAGATTCTTTTGCCTTGGGCCTTGGTTTGAAAACAAACAATCAAGGTGAGATCCTTGGGCTTCTTAAAGCTTCTCTTATTGCTAGAGAGAAAGGTGCTAAAGATATCCAAGTCTACGGAGACTTAGAAATTTTAATTAAAAAATTAATCAAGGAGGATCTTTTCAGCAACCCCAGACTCAACAAAATCTTGGGTAGATTGAAGAGAGTCTTACTAGATTTTGACTCGTACAAGCTTTATTATATACTCAAAAACTCCAATAGTGAAGCAGACCGGATGGTGAACAAAGGGTGCACCCTCATGAAAGGGATCTTAATTGTAAATGGGGAAAGTTCCTTCCAAAATCTGTGAAATTGATATAGCTCAAAGGCATGAAAATAAGGATAACAACCATGTAATAGGGGTTTCTACGGCAAAGACCCATTTTCCTTTTCGCATATAAATAAAATCCATAACCGTTACACTTAAAGAAAAATAAAAAATGTAATATTAATATTGCATTTTTTTCCAATTAATTTTAATTAAAATATAATAGATATTCTTAAAACCTTAAGTGTATGTTGTTTAATTTGAAAAATTAGAATGTTCCATAGGTTTTGCGGTAAATCCATCTATGCATTTAAAAATGTATTTTAAACAACAAAAAATTGACAATATTGAATTCTTTTATATAAATGTACACACACATATGTATATGTTATAAAAGTTAATTTTAATTCTAGGGAGGTACAACCATGGTGATAAGAATTCCATTCTAAGTGGATTTATGTTCTTCCAACCAATAAAAGCGGTGCAAAGAAAAAAATGATTTTTCTATTGTTATTATTTTGAGTTTGAGTTATGTAATTTGTATAATTCAAGCTTTCAAAAAATATTTTTAAAACACTAAGTCCATTTATACATTAAAAAACTCATTTTAAATAATAAAACTCATAATCTCAAATGGAATAATTTTGATCTATATATTTCCCATCAATCATATTCATATTTTTCATTATTTATATTTCAAAAACTTACTGATATTTAATATCAATATTGTAATAATAATAATTCACAATTGTTGGCTCCAAACCTAAACTAAATTTTTTAATATAATGAATCCAAATATGAAATCAAAATTATATTATTATTAAATTTCTAAAACAACACATTTCTATATAATAATTTTTTTCTTTTTCAAAATTACTCTAAAATCATTTTACTTATTTATAATAAAACTATAGATTGTTAATATCATAAGATAATCATTGTAATGGATTGCATTAATATCACAACTTAATCATTGTAATGAACTACAATAATATCTACATGATTATTATTATTATGTGGTATATCGAGGTTAAATTAATAAATATTACCAAATTTAAATAATAAAAAATGTAGTCTATTTTAAGATTGTGAGATTTTTCAACATAAATTTATATATTAATTTTTCTCATTATTTGAATTTCCTAATATTTATTAACACACTCTTTGTTATTTAATAATGTAATTTTTAATCATACAATAACCTAGACTTGTGTCTCTTGGTACTAATCATATAACCTCCCATTCTTCGGCTTTTATCAGTCTGCACACAATCTCAAATTTATCAACAATTACATGATGAGTCAATCATATATTGTATTAATCATACTATATTGCCTTAATGCAAATATAATAATGGTACTGAGTTTTTTGCATTTAGCAGCATGAATTTCTGTTTCATTACTTGCACAGTAAGGGTGGTTTGGGCTGCCCTAAAACCAGAAGAGAAACTGAATGCTTCTTGGCTTGCTGAAGTATTGTTGGACCTTTGTCCTTAACTCCTACAATAATCACTTCGACCTCCACCTGTATGCAGAATTCAACTCTCAACAAAACTTTGAAAGTAACACAAATATTGTGATATTCATCTAACTGGAGAAAACAAATGATGATAAGCACGGTTTAGAGCATGAATTTACCTCTGGTCTTCGCTGTATGCAAAGGGATTTCAAAGAGTTCAGAAAATTAGGATCAGGAGATTCAATCCCTGCACACCAAAAAGATTTGCACCGCCGACTTCATCTTCGGCAACGCATCTTCGGCAACACGGCATCATTGTCCTTTTAACTATAAATCAACATAATTCCCTCCCTGCATCAATTATAGAGACCAAGGTTCGAACCACTTATAGTTCCAAACAAAAATCATCTTCCTTCGGCTTATCCAGGCTCCGGAAATGTACAATCTACAGAAAAAAATTCACCATTAAAAGTAGAAGGGAATAGCTGTGTAGAAATGCTTAAAATGGCAAAAGGTATAGGACAAGTGGGTGGCATGCAATAACTCCATGTTTTCATTTTCGTGCATCTGTCAAATAGCGCAAAGGAAAACTGTCCCTCCAGGTGTCCAACCATCTTACTGGTCGTCTGCATTGTGTTGTTGGAGTCAGCATGCAGAGCCTTTCTTGCATGTCATAACGCCGACGTTCGCTGTGAGGGAGGCGACAAGAGACGAAGGTCTCGCTGAGAGACTGGAAGCCTTCGTATAGCTGGAGGATGCACCCGCGCCGGAGGGAACAAAGAACACTTCGTTCAACATCAGGTCTCCTTCACCTCCAATTCCAATGCTTCCAGACACTCTCCACTGTGTACTCGCACTTCGTTACCTGTTCATTCATTTATATTCATCCACTCCATATACTTACTATGTTGATGTTGACAGTAATGAATTGATCAGAAATGAGTAAGCAACGTTTACCTCCTTTGAAGAGCGATCAACAGGTGCGAGGAATCGATTGCCTTGGTTGTTGATTGTTGGGTTCGCACTTCCACCGATGGCTTACATTTCCCACTGCGTGTAATCGTTGTTCACCACATGAAAGTACCCGTCTCGGCATCTGCGTTTCAACATCAGTGCATTAAACTTGTTTTATGGATAAACTTCTCAATCTATTGTTTACTCGATTGCTAATACATGAAACACTAATGGAAAATGTGAATTCAAATCGTTCTGGGATACCTGGGCATGCGTTGCACAAGCCCTTCTACGAAATGGTTGAAGGCAACCGTTACTTGCATTTTAACGTCTAATCGTCGTTGTGGCCCAGGAGCATGACGCGTAACAATTAATGTAACAAATAGATGAGCGGGATAACCGGCATAAACGTGCTATGAAAGTTTGAACCTTTAATACTCCAATTTTGGAATTGAGATTCAAACCTTGTCATGATGCGCCATAAAGTTGTTTGATATGGTAACCACAGTTGACCCTATGATGGCATCGATGAGCCCATCCGTGCAGCTTGACAAGGAACAATGGTCCACCCAGATATTGCTTGCGTAGAAGATGGAAACTCCATCTCCATCATTGATCGTTCTCCACCCGTAATGTGTCGGGGAATCCCTCACCATGGCATTTCCTGCAGGCTTGCAGTCATGGATGTGAACCCTGTGAATGATAATGTGACTCACATACTGTACCGTAATGCAAGGGCCGTTGGCGATGTGGACATTGGCGCCTCTGCCATCGATTGTCTTGTAGCTGTTCATGATAAGCTCTTCTTTGAGCTCGATGACCATGTCTCTCTCAAAGATGATCCACAGAGGCTCCGTTTGAATTAAGGCATGGGGCAGCGTGCCGGGCCAACATGAAATCTAGCTCACTAATAATTTGCAAAGATCTCTTGTTCTTTGGATTTCCTCTCTTCCACCGTAAACACACACATCTAATACAAAAGATTAAGACAATATACGGCTGCCATATTTGCAACATTTACAGCGCTCTCGACTTGAAAGCTTTTCCGTCTTTGAGTCTAAGGTTTTCAATTAAACATTGAAATGTTGTGAGACGAGAGCAAGAATAACAAGATTTTTCTGCTGAAGCTTTCGTCCACACACTCACACCAAACCAAAATTAGAAGCTGCAGAAGAGTTATTTACCGTGCAGAAGCCGTAGTGCTGGACAACAAAGTATCTTTGATCCATCGAATAGATTTAATAGATTTCTCGTTTAAAACTGTTTTCAAGACTTTTGTCGTCCGATCATATCGGGAGTGTCCATTCCGTCCATTCCAAACCAGGAAAGGGGTGTAGAAATGCTTAAAATGGCAAAAGGTATAGGAAAAGTGGTTGGCATGCAATAACTGCATGTTTTCATTTTCTTGCATTTGTCAAATAGGGCAAAGTCAAACTGCCCCTCCAGGTGTCCAACCATCTCAGTGGCAGTATAAGGCCATACCCAATAATTCTATTCTCTATCTCGGGACCTATATTCTATCGTGCTGAAGTACAACTGGATGATGGGCCAACCATCTGGCACCGGCTGGATAGGCAACTCTTCCCTTAACCCTACCTAGTCCCTTGTGAGGAGACAAATCTCTCCAAGCAATCCACAGTTTCTAGGGTTCCTCATTCAGGAGTTAGTAGACCCTTTGTTTCATGACATTTCCTGTCCACGGAGGCCAAAAATCAAGGCACTCAGAGGTACGCGGTAGAAAGAAAAACTGATTGGATTGGAAATCTTAATAAAGAGAAGCTTGTTCAAATGAAGGAGTGCTCCAGCCTCCGAGAAAAGATAGAAAAAAAAAATTGGTACAATTGAAGGATGCAATTCAATCCAGATTGAAGGAGGCTAAAGGAAAGCATGGAATTATATGGTAGAAAAGATGAAAGAACGCCGATCTGGTAGAAGTGTGGAGGAATGCACTCATAAATGGAGAAATCTAATAAGAGGTTGCAAAAATCGAAGTACACAAGGAAGTAGAAAAATTATGCAATACATAACTAGCTAACGGGAGGGGTAAATGTTTCTCGTTGTCATTATTAAACTTTTTTTTGTTTTCGGATTCTATTTCAATAGCTGTTAGAGATGAATTGAGAAATTTAAACCTAAAAACTCATACATAACACTTCAATAGCTAGTAAATGTTTTTGTTATTATGATTTTGAATAGAAAATTTAAGGTGGTGTCTAATTATTTAATTTGGTAGATTACTTAATTTGGTTGAGAGAGTTATGAATCATTAATTTTAATTATTCTAGGGAGGTATAATCATGGTGATAAGCATTCCATAGTGGGTGGATTTGTGTTCTTCCAACCAATAAGCACCATGTAAACAAAAAAATATTTTTTCTATTATTATTATTTTGAGTTTGACCTACTTAATTTGTATAATTCAAGCTTTCAAAAATTATTTTTAAAACACTAAATCCATTTATACATTTAAAAAACTCATTTAAAATTAAAAAAAAACTCATCATCTCAAATAGAATAATTTTGATCTATATATTTCCTTATCAAACACATTCATATTTTTAATTATTTATCTTTCAAAACTTAATGATATTTAATATCAATATTATAATAATAAGTCAAAATTGTTGGCTCTAAAACTAAAGTAAATTTTTTAATTTAATGAAATATATTATTAAATTTCTAAAACAACACACACACACACCCCCACACACATTTTCTTATTTAAAATTACTCTAAAATCATTTTACTTATTTAGATTTTACTTATTTATTAATAAAACAATAGATTGTTAAAATTATAAAGTAATCCTTGTAATGGACTCGATTAATATCACAACTTAATCATTGT
>APFE030826563.1:45694-63933 GCA_000404065.3 Pinus taeda | reverse complement strand
TGGATGTCTTAGCTCCTGCTATCCTTGGAAACACACTCTTGTCTAATGTTTGATACAAGAATACAATGGCTTTTGCATCCTTCTTCCTATTGCTCTTCAATAGGTCTTTCTCTCCCTGAGTTAATCTGTTAAACTCAGTCTCATTTGCTGGTTCATCAAAACCATCTACAACAATTTCCCATAAATCTTGACATGCAAACAGGGCTTTCATGGTTATTGCCCAGTAATCATAATCCTTCCCATTGAACTGTGGGAATTGAGGGTTAAACAAACCCATGCTAGTGCTTGTGCTAGCCATTCCTTGCATTCTCAGCTATGCTTCTAAATCCTTGACTGTATGTTTAAAATACTGACTGATCTTTCAGTAGTAACACAAAAAAAACTTGTCTGAGAGATACCTGGATTCTTTTGCTGAGACTTCACTTTGCTGGAGAAGTTGCTGCAACAAAATCCTTCCTACAGCTTCTTTGATTGTCTTCAAAGAGCCTCACCTGCTCTGATACCACTGTTGGGGAATTTTTCTTGGAAAATCCCAAAAACAACAATAAAATTTCACACAGAGACAATGCTCTGTTTTGCCCAGAGTCTATTTTTTTAACACAGCGGAAAACATAAAAATAATTCTGAGCACAGGGGACAGTTTACACACCAAGGATTTATATTAAAAGAGATGCATTTACAAATCATAAACTTCCTCACTCACAGAGGGATTCACCGCTTGCATTTCACCAAAAGAAATTTACACAGGAGTTTGTATTCACGCTGCTGCGTGACTCCAAGATGCATATTCATAAAACATTTTTCTTGCACTGCTGTGCGTTTCACCTCTCTTACAACCCATTACAATACATGCATTTACCAAAAAAATTACATTAATATATGACTACCAGAGGGAGGACTTACATCCCATGCTTCCGTAAAAAAGAGACAGTAAAAATTAAATGGTTTCACCGATATTTTTCTATGCCCATACTCCCGCTCAGGAAGAATTAAAACTTCACCATACCAACCACAGTAAATATCATTTACTGTCTTACTGAGATAAATGCGGTAGGAAGACTTACACTTCACGTCAAAAATCCTTTCCCAGGCTTTTACTTCACCCATTATAAAATATGCTTTTGGAACTATATCGGGTCCAGGCTTTATCGCATGCCACACATATGTGTACCCATTGTTTTTGCCGATTGCGAAATCCCGATCACCACATGCCCGATATATATATTATAATATATGCCTGAAATTTATATAAAGAAAATAACCCACTGGCGGACCCGAAATATCTTTAAGCAAAATGTTGAACAGCAGTCGGGTCCACAATATCGGGTGAGAGCTTATCGCATGGGAAAGAGACTGCACACTTGGTTTTCGCCGATAGCGAAAATAATATGGACGCGATAATTTATTAAAAAGGGAATTAATTCCTTCATCGGGTCCGGCTCATCGCAAATGGTAAAAACAACTTTATAAAGCACCACTTCTATTTCGTTGATGCGATATGCCGATGCGATATCGGCTGATCGCTGAGGTTGCTGATCGCTGATCGCTGAGGTTGTTGATCGCTGAATTCGCTGGGCTGAATTGCTGGGGTTACTGGGATCGCTGCACGCTGAAACACTCACGCGCAGTTGGAATTACAATTTTCAACACGATCGACAGGTGCGAGGAATCGATTGCCTTATTTGTTGATTGTTGGGTTCGCACTTCCACCGATGGCTTACATTTCCCACTGCGTGTAATCGTTGTTCACCACATGAAAGTACCCGTGTCGGCATCTGCGTTTCAACATCAGTGCATTAAACTTGTTTTACGGATAAGCTTCTCAATCTATTGTTTACTCGATTGCTAATACATGAAACACTAATGGAAAATGTGAATTCAGATCGTTCTGGGATAGCTGGGCATGCGTTGCACAAGCCCTTCTACGAAATGGTTGAAGGCAACCGTTACTTGCATTTTAACATCTAATCGTCGTTGTGGCCCAGGAGCATGACGCGTAACAATTAATGTAACAAATAGATGAGCGGGATAACCGGCATAAACGTGCTAGGAAAGTTTGAACCTTTAATACTCCAATTCTGGAATTGAGATTCAAACCTTGTCATGATGCGCCATAAAGTTGTTTGATATGGTAACCACAGTTGACCCTATGATGGCATCGATGAGCCCATCTGTGCAGCTTGACAAGGAACAATGGTCCACCTAGATATTGCTTGCGTCGAAGATGGAAACTCCATCTCCATCACTGATCGTTCTCCACCCGTAATGTGTCGGGGAATCCCTCACCATGGCATTTCCTGCAGGCTTGCAGTCATGGATGTGAACCCCGTGAATGATAATGTGACTCACATACTGTACCGTAATGCAAGGGCCGTTGGCGATGTGGACATTGGCGCCTCTGCCATCGATTGTCTTGTAGCTATTCATGATAAGCTCTTCTTTGAGCTCGATGACCATGTCTCTCTCAAAGATGATCCACAGAGGCTCCGTTTGAATTAAGGCATGGGGCAGCGTGCCAGGCCAACATGAAATCTAGCTCACTAATAATTTGCAAAGATCTCTTGTTCTTTGGATTTCCTCTCTTCCACCGTAAACACACACATCTAATACAAAAGATTAAGACAATATACGACTGCCATATTTGCAACATTTACAGCGCTGGACTTCAAAGCTTTTCCGTCTTTGAGTCTAAGGTTTTCAATTGAACATTGAAATGTTGTGAGATGAGAGCAAGAATATCAAGATTTTTCTGCTGAAGCTTTCGTCCACACACTCACACCAAACCAAAATTAAAAGCTGCAGAAGAGTTATTTACCGTGCAGAAGCCGTAGTGCTGGACAACAAAGTATCTTTGATCCATCGAATAGATTTAATAGATTTCTCGTTTAAAACTGTTTTCAAGACTTTTGTCGTCCGATCATATCGGGAGTGTCCATTCCGTCCATTCCAAACCAGGAAAGGGGTGTAGAAATGCTTAAAATGGCAAAAGGTATAGGAAAAGTGGTTGGCATGCAATAACTGCATGTTTTCATTTTCTTGCATTTGTCAAATAGGGCAAAGTCAAACTGCCCCTCCAGGTGTCCAACCATCTCAGTGGCAGTATAAGGCCATACCCAATAATTCTATTCTCTATCTCGGGACCTATATTCTATCGTGCTGAAGTACAACTGGATGATGGGCCAACCATCTGGCACCGGCTGGATAGGCAACTCTTCCCTTAACCCTACCTAGTCCCTTGTGAGGAGACAAATCTCTCCAAGCAATCCACAGTTTCTAGGGTTCCTCATTCAGGAGTTAGTAGACCCTTTGTTTCATGACATTTCCTGTCCACGGAGGCCAAAAATCAAGGCACTCAGAGGTACGCGGTAGAAAGAAAAACTGATTGGATTGGAAATCTTAATAAAGAGAAGCTTGTTCAAATGAAGGAGTGCTCCAGCCTCCGAGAAAAGATAGAAAAAAAAAATTGGTACAATTGAAGGATGCAATTCAATCCAGATTGAAGGAGGCTAAAGGAAAGCATGGAATTATATGGTAGAAAAGATGAAAGAACGCCGATCTGGTAGAAGTGTGGAGGAATGCACTCATAAATGGAGAAATCTAATAAGAGGTTGCAAAAATCGAAGTACACAAGGAAGTAGAAAAATTATGCAATACATAACTAGCTAACGGGAGGGGTAAATGTTTCTCGTTGTCATTATTAAACTTTTTTTTGTTTTCGGATTCTATTTCAATAGCTGTTAGAGATGAATTGAGAAATTTAAACCTAAAAACTCATACATAACACTTCAATAGCTAGTAAATGTTTTTGTTATTATGATTTTGAATAGAAAATTTAAGGTGGTGTCTAATTATTTAATTTGGTAGATTACTTAATTTGGTTGAGAGAGTTATGAATCATTAATTTTAATTATTCTAGGGAGGTATAATCATGGTGATAAGCATTCCATAGTGGGTGGATTTGTGTTCTTCCAACCAATAAGCACCATGTAAACAAAAAAATATTTTTTCTATTATTATTATTTTGAGTTTGACCTACTTAATTTGTATAATTCAAGCTTTCAAAAATTATTTTTAAAACACTAAATCCATTTATACATTTAAAAAACTCATTTAAAATTAAAAAAAAACTCATCATCTCAAATAGAATAATTTTGATCTATATATTTCCTTATCAAACACATTCATATTTTTAATTATTTATCTTTCAAAACTTAATGATATTTAATATCAATATTATAATAATAAGTCAAAATTGTTGGCTCTAAAACTAAAGTAAATTTTTTAATTTAATGAAATATATTATTAAATTTCTAAAACAACACACACACACACCCCCACACACATTTTCTTATTTAAAATTACTCTAAAATCATTTTACTTATTTAGATTTTACTTATTTATTAATAAAACAATAGATTGTTAAAATTATAAAGTAATCCTTGTAATGGACTCGATTAATATCACAACTTAATCATTGTAATGGACTATGTACATGATTATAATTATGTGAAGGTTAAATTAATAAATATTAGGAAATTTAAAGTTAAATTAATAATATTAGGAAATTTAATAATAAAAAAAATCTATTTTAAGTTTGTGAGATTTTTTAAAATAATTTTATATATTATTAAATTTTTTTAATTATTTGAATTTCTTGAGATAGGCTTTATTATTTAATAATGTAGTTTTTAATCATATAGTAATGATAATAATTATAATTTAAATGTTCTTAACCATTAATAAAATGTGTTTCTAAAACAATTAATTCTATATGCTTCATTGTTTAAAAAAATAATGATATATAGATTGATCATAATCTTAAAACTGAATTATTATTTTAATTTTATATATTTATAAATATTTTTAATGGGTTGTCTAAAACCTAGATGTTTTGGAATTTTTGGTTGGAATTTGACAATTTTTTGTTGAGTCAATTTTAATTTTTATTGTTTAAAATGGTTTTTTTGAGTGAGTATACTCTGATTGTGAAGAGTTTACAACTCAAGCTTAATTGTAATTCCAAACAATATGTGCCAAATTATAAACAATAGAGTAAAAAATAACCCAAAAAAACCCTCCCAACCTAAAACACACCACACCAAGGCTATAACTAAGGCTATAGTTATTTAGATTATAATATCAATTGAATTAATTTTTAATAAATACATGACTACATTTATATTATTAAACACTTAAGTAAATGATAACTACCATATAATTAACGCTCAAATTAATTAAATATAAAATAATTTAGATGTATAAATTAAGTAGAGGTAAAACAAAGTTTTAATGACATAAAATTATTCTTAAAAACTTCACCTTTTAAATTGGAAGACCATATTTTTTATTCTTTATTCATAATGTAAAATTGAAATTTATAATTTAATATATAATTAAATGATAATAAACACAGATACTCACTTAAATACAAAATGTAATTACACATATAACCAATGTATATTATTATTGAAGTTGTGAATTATTTCTCCGGTCTAGTAAAATACGAGAATGAAAATATAATATACATAAATGTAACTCTCGTAATCAACACATACTGATGTTGGATGAGACTTTGAGAGACATCTCATTATGGTTCAAGTCAACAACAACTCCTATGAACCTCACTCTATTGTTCCAAGGTTTCCTAAAGAAATTAAAGTTACAACCTCTTAGTTGAAAATTAAAATTTAGGGTTTGTGTGGAAAGCAAAGCACAAGTTTCATTTAAGTTGAATTTCTCATTTGGAATATGAAACTATATGAAATCTAAACTTATGGTTAGCTTAAGACTTACTAAACATAATTTCGTTTCCATTAAACTTCCTCATAAATTAGTGTTGCAATCTGTGACAAAAAATATTAAAATTTATGGTTTGCATGGCCAACAGAACACAACATTTATTTACGTGGAAGATTTCATTGTCAACGTTACCGAAATTAAATTGAAGATTGCCTTAACTTGAAAAACACGATTCAGAAAAATTATGTCAATATCATATCGAGAGCTATCACTGCTTTCACATCCATTTTCCCAGTATTATAATTACATGGTTTAGATATCTTCCCAATGATTTGCAATGTCAAACAATGCAATACACAACCAGGTAACGGGAGTGGTATATGTTTCTCATTGTTATTATTTATTTTATTTATTTATCTCAGATTCTATTTCAATAGCTAGTAAATGTTTTTGTTATTATGCTTTTGAATATAGAATTTAATGTAGGGTCTAATTATTTGATTTGGTTAATTCAGTTAGAAGAAGGGCAACATTTGGGGAGGGTTGTTTGAAGAGTTATGAACCTATTATTAGTCCCTGCTGGGACTATTAGCGTTCGATCCGCCGTTGATTTCCTATTAATTTGGGTTGACCAGAGCATTTAATTGATGTTTTCAGTTTTTACCCAAAGTTTTATTTTAGAGCTTTAATGTTTCTTGCTTTTTATCCCAAGTTTTATATTGGAGGTCTTATTGTCGGGTTGCTGAATTTCCAAATCCAAAAAAAAAAATTAACCAAAGTTTGGATGGCTTGTTTCACTTTGTGAATTTTAGACCAAAATTTAAATGGCTCATTCCGCTTTGTAAATTTTAATGGTTACATGTTCTGAGTGTCTTGCATGTAGGATAGATGTTTGCATACCATGGCTGAGTTTGTTGCTACGCTGCTTTTCCTCTACATAACACTCACAATAGTTTTTGAAAAGAAACGAAGCAAAGGTACCTGTGGCGGTGTGGGGTTGTTGGGAGAAGCCTCCGCTTTCGGAGGAATGATCTCTGTGCTCGTATACTGCATATCGGAAATTTAAGGTATAAGAATCCAAGTGCATTCCTGCAGCTTTGATCAAGATCTGATTTCATATTTCATATTAAACTGAATCACGTTAATAATCAGTGCGCGTCTTCAGGGGATCACGTCAATCCAGCTTTCACGTTTGCACTGTTTCTTGCCGGCAAGATCTCTCTTCCTCACGCCCTAGCGTACATTGTAGCTCAATGCCTAGGTGCCCTGTGCGGAACTGCCCTTGTGAGGGGCATGCAGGGGAGCTTTTATGTCTCCACCGGAGGAGGATCGAACTCTGTATCTACCGGTTATTCCAAGGGAACTGCCCTTCTTGCGGAGATAATTGGCACGTTCGTGTTGGTTTACACTGTCTTCTCTGCAGCAGACCCCAAGCGCAAAGCCCACCACTCCCACATCTCTGTACATAACACAAATCATATTCCACCCTGAAACTCTTTCTCTCTATATATGGAACTTGGTGTTATGAAATATTCATCCACTGATGGAAATTTACTAATATGACAAGTGGTTAATGCAGGTTTTGGCTCCGATTCCAATTGGGTTAGTGGTATTCTTGGTCCATTTGGAAACCATTCCCATCACAGGCACAGGGATCAACCCTGCTAGGAGATTTGGGCCCGCTGTGATATACGGCCATAAAAAATCCTTGGACGACCTCGTAAGATTTATCTATAATTCTGTGTTTGGAAGAATTGCATTTTACTGATCTAAATAACGTCAAAGAGGAGATTTATATGGATAGAAATGAAATTTGTGGTTGACTTATTCTTTAATGGATTGAATGTATGGCAGTGGATATTCTAGGTGGGTCCACTGATTGGAGCTGCGGTTGCTGCGGTGTGTCACCAGTACATTTTAAGGGCGGGCCTGAAAAACTCAGCATCATTGCAGAGACACCCCACCACTGTAGTACAGAATGAAAATTTCACAGGCCCTCTCTTATTATCCAACATTGCAGCAGTTTGATAAGTGGTCATTTATATTGTAAGGTCTCCACTGTGGAATTGTAGTAATAATAATAATATTGATATATGCGTCCCTTTGTGTGGTTTAAAGCTTCATTCTCCTAAGCTTTTTTATATCTATTAAATGTAATTCTTCGATCTCCATAAGTCATTTACTGTCAAATTAATTTCATACCATGAAGGTCCTGTTGGGTTTGTGTTCTTTAAATGTTGTTTAAAGGTTCAGTTTATGAAGCCTCTGATATCTATTAAATGTAATTGTGGATTATTAGTTTTCAGTAATACTTGTTAATATAGTTATAATGATAAGCCATCATAATTAAATGGCACAACATTTATAATAATGCTCATAAGCCTTTCATCTTTTTTAAGTATTAGTTTTTAAAATATTTTTAATTAAAAGCTATTATAATTAAATGGCATAACATTTCTAATCAATCTCATAAGCCTTTAATTTTTTAAAATCTAATTTCGAAGTATTATTCGATAAAATAATTTAATTGAAATCAGTCATAATTAAATGGCATAACATTTCTCATCGGTGCCTACGCTAAGCATTAATCCCAACTAAAATCTCGATCATAGCATGAACATAAAATTAATTAAACAAGTCCTCCAAATCTGTACCTTATTATTGAGGAGGTAATGATCATGATCTAAGAAAATATAGATAAAAATGTTATAATTATCATGGTCAATAATGTTATAATTATCATGGTCAATAGTTAATCATAATTATAGTTGAGTTGGTCACGATTTTGATTATAAATGTAATATATATGATTGTAGTTAATTAGGACAAAAAAATAATAAAATTCGTCTAAGATAGAAAAATGGAATTATTTATTATAAAATAATAGTTACTATGGGTTTCGCATGGAACTCAGGGCACACGTCCGCCTCATGCGATGTCTCACCAGCATGAAGGCCACGTGTTGCTTGCTGTTTGTTGTGGCAGACCTCGGCAGGGACTATTGCCACGACAGTGGCTCCCTTGTTTTTTTAGAAAAGAGGCCACCGCCACATTTCTTTACCTAGTCATCAGCCACAAAGAGCAGTACTCCACGAGGCCAATTAATACTCCATGAGGCCAGTTAATAGGGTTATAAAACCCGATGTGCTTGGAACCAGGAGGATATAATTATTCAAGCTAGAGAAAATAACCTCATTTATTTCCCAAGTCATGAACCACGGAGCAGTAATAGGCTAGGTTAGTTTTGAGAGTTATAAACCCCAATGTGCTTAGAACCAAGAGGATGGAATTGTTGAAGCCCGGAAGAACAACCTCTCATGAATCACAAGAGTTGGGCATATATGCTATACATAACAAGGATTTCATTTTTGTTCCCAGTCACCAGCCACAAAGTTCAGCACACATACCATATACCATAAGGACAACTGAATTTTCGTTCAAGGATGAGAATGATGACTTTTTGGAAATTGTTGAGATAATAAAGTTGTTACAAAATAAAGAAAAAGATTCATTTTAGTTATAGCAATGAGATAATGGAGTTTTAATAGTCCAAAAACCTGACAAATGATGCCTAGCTAAACACCCTATGGCTGATGGCAAGTCCTGTAATACTCTAATGGATATATCAAGAAATACAGAGACAATAGACATATTTCAGAAAGCTCATGAGAAAGGAATTTTACTTATCACTGCTACCATTACCATTTTCAGCCAATATGGTTCTTTTAATGGGTCTGGAAGGAAACCCCAGAAAAAACTAGGTGGAGAAAAGGAATACTATGAAATATTATGCACATTTCTTACCAGATAGAGTCAGAGAGAAGCCCCTTCCTTCAAGCAATCCTTCTAGCAAATTGTAATTGCACAATGCTTTGATTCAACAATTCAACAACCCAAGCACTAAGAAATGCATGCATCAAGGGAGAAATGCTTTGCTTATAATATATTAAATGGTGATTAATAACCTGTACAATAAATATTTAATCAAAATTTGAATGCTTAGCCAAGAAACATTGCTCTTATTCCTCCAGGTTACAATCCTAGATGGAGTGACTAAGTTATTATTAAGGGCATGAAAGGGTGAAATTGATGGAAAAGTTAATGAAACTAGGAACACCTGTTATTTGGAATTGGACACAAGTTACCAATGGTTTGAAATCTTATTCACAAATATACCTTTCCACTACTATGACAAGTGTATGTGTAAGGTGTGTGTAACATTTTGTAGCCTTCCAATTCTGGTTAATATTGATAGGTGTCAATTAACAAATGGTATGGTAAATTTTTAATGAAGCTTTGTAAAAAATAATTTAAATAAGGTTTAATCATGTGATTTAGATATGCACTGAAGTTAGTGGTGTGAATTCAATCCTTGATAAATGTGGAAACCACTAGAATATATTGGCAACTTTAAATTTAAATTGTCCAACGAATTTTTTTAATTAGTAAAATGATTAAAGTGCCCACTTCTAATAGGAGGGAGGCCTATCTGCTTAACTAGCACAACCACATTTAGCAATGTGGTTGATATACACTAATAGGCTGAAACATATATACAACCACATTAATAATTATTATTTACAATTTTTTAAACACTAACTATTTATGATATTAATAACCCATATAAATAATAACAACCATATTACTTAAAATAATATATAAATAATAATAATAATAATAATAATAATAATATATATTAATTATTATTATATTATAACTCATAAAACAACCAATGAATCAATGACCAAATAATAACTAGAATTGTGATAAGGGAATTATATGTTATTTTTTTAAAAACCAACTATTTATGATTATATATTAATTAATTATAATTTTATAAAGTTGTAATAATAATAATAAAATAAAACTCTTAGGCTTTATTAATTCAACCATGTTTATTTTAGTATAATAAACCAAAGAGATTATTAATATTATAAACCCAAGGAACTAATAAACCCAACCATTTAATATTATAAACTTAAGGAATTAGTGAACGCAAGAGATAAATATTAAAACCCTAAGGGATAAAAAATGGCAAGGGATAGATATTTCAAACGCAAGAGATTAATAAATCTCACCATGATTGATATTATAAATCCAAGTTAATAATAAACCCAAAGGATTAATACTAAAACCCCAAGGGAGTATGAACCCAAGTAAATAATATTAAACCCAAGGGACTAATATTGTAAACCCAACATTGGTAAACCATAATATAAATAATAGAAAGACTAAAATAAACATGGTTTATTTTCATGGCGAGACAATCCTTGTCACAATGTGACATTCAACCATGGCTAACCATGGCGTGTTGTAATTGTCAATGATTGACAATGAGTAATATCATAAACAGATTGATATTATAAACTCATTGATATTATAAACCCAAAGGAATAATAAACCTGAGGGATTAATACCTAAACCCCAAGGGATTATGAACCCAAGGGAATAATATTAAACCCAAGGGACTAATATTATAAACCCAACCTATATAAACCCTAAGATAAATATTATAAACATTGATTTTCATATTGAGACAATCCTTATCACAATTCCATGTTGGACCATCGTTGAGTTCATATTAAACCATGGTTGACCCTAGAATAATAAACCCAAGCAATTGATATTATAAACCTAAAGGAACAATAAATCCAAGGGATTAATACTAAAACCCCAAGTGATTATGAACCTAAGGGAATACTATTAAAATCAAGGGGATACTATTAAAAAGCCAAGGTATCTAAACCCTAAGTGGAGACAATTTGTTTCATAATGTGAGATGAGACCATGATTGACTAGAGGTTACCATGGTTGGTTATGGTTGACCATGATTGATATTATAAACCAAGTTAATAATAAATCCAAGGGATTATGAACCGAAGAGAATAATATTAAACACAAGGGACTAATATTAGAAACCTAACATTATTAAACCCAAATATAAATGTTGGCTTAGGGGGTCTTGACCCAGGTTCAGAGTTAGTTGTGCCAAACAAAACCCTACACTACTGGCCCTTTCAGCATCAATCTACGTCGCACAGGCTAAAGTCTCACCCGAAGTAGTATGGGAGGATGTTGGAACCAAGTTTCCACATCGAGAGATCAGTGTGATGTCCTTTTATGCCCTAGACTTGACTCCGAGTAGATCTATAAGCCCTTATGGCTTGGTACTTTAATTCCCTTTGAATGGCCTTCAGAACTTTGTGAAGGTCTATGAATGGCTTTTGCAGACCCTGAATAGATAAATTAGCTACTTACATGTACTTTAGATTACTCTTAGATTAGTATGTACTAAAATCTACCCAAGTGTTCAATAGACCTAACATAAAGTGTTATGACCTTCACGTAATCACTTAACATTAATTACATTAAGTTAATAAGATGGATCTAGTAAATTCGTGCATCAATACATTAGTAATTCATAAAGACATTTATTCACCATAAGATATATCGTAAAAATAATAGTAGAAGGAAACGTATAAAACATATGAATTTCTCCAAGAGTCTTCTTTATTCATCTTCAGTATAAGTTTACAGACTCAAAACTTCCCTATGCACTTAGCTACAGGGGTCCACACACTCAACTATAGACATTACTCTAGGCCTTTTTGCACTCAGCTGCAGAGCCTTTCCCCCTCTAAAACTTACTTCCTTGTACTAGCTCTCTAGACTCCTTCCATCGTACCCATAGGAAAAAGACATCCATCTCGCTTAGGCTCTCTAAGACGCACCTATTTATACAATCCCATGGTCCACACACCATGGGTAGATCTTCCAAAACCGACTCAAGTTTACATAAATGAGGGTAAAAACCATTTTTGACTCTTAACTAACTACGCACTCCGCATTTACAATGTGCGGAGAATTTACATATTTTTACATCAAAATTTGGGCTTTTGCTTCAAAACTGACCTAGGGACCCCATCCCAACAAGCCCCCAACACAAAGTTCATTACTCACCCTAAAATCACCTCCCTGGTGCAGTGATCTTCCTGTTAAGATCCCCCAAATCCACCTGAACAACTTCTACTTCAGCCCCACTCTACGTGGCTACCTACTTCACTTGTTCGACCAACTTCTCTGTAACTAGTCCTTCGTTGAATATCCTGATCTTCTATTGTGTGAACTGGCATAGCTACCAAGACTTGGTAAATGGAAGAGAGAAACTTCCATATTGGGAACGACTTAGGTTGGATCTGATTGAGGAGGAGATAAGAAGAAGGAACAAAGATGGTTCTTCATCCAAGGAGGATGAAGAAAACTGCACCTTAGCTAGTAAGGCAAAGAAAGGGAAGGAGAAGGATTCTCATCCCAAATCGAGTTCTTCCCATGGTGGGAAAAAGTTTGAAAAATAAAAAGTGTGATGCTTTCATTGTCATGAGGTGGGCCATTTTGCAAAAAATTGTCCATTGAAGAAATCCAAGATGGGATCTGAAGGTGAGGCACTCGCCTCACAGTTTGAGTTGGATTTCACCCTCTTCACATGCATGGTTCTGTCCATGGTGGGATGTGGTTGGTTTCTTAAAAGTGGAGCTTCTTTCCACATGACCAGCGATAAGAGTTTGTGAAGTACCTTGGAGGAGAAAGATCTCGAAGTACTCATAGTGATGGGTAATGATGAAAAGTATAATGTCTCAAGTGTAGGCATGATTGTTTTTTCAGAGGGAACATGGAGCTTGCATTACCTTGACCGATGTCAAGTATGTACCAGGACTGAGGAAAAATTTGGTGTCGATCACAATGCTGGAAGACAAAGGATATGATGTAGTCTTCATTAAAGGAAAATTTTTTCTTAGACACATCACCACGAGATAGGTGAAGTAGATTGGTTCACGAGTCAAGAACCTATATGCTCTTAAGGTTCAAGATGCATGCAAATCCTTGAGGGGCAAGGAAACTATTGGAGACTTGGTGGTTGAGAGGGAGAGTACATTACCTCTCAACATGTAGCACGAGAAGAAGTCTGAGACAATTGTGGAGGAACCACAATTGGTGAAGAAACTTCAGGAGGTAGTGGAGCAGCCACAACTAGAGAAGCTGAAGGGAGATCGAGTAGACACATATACTCATGCAAAGACCTCCAGTATGGGGAAATTTTGAGCCAAGTGGGCAGAGGGATCACATGCATCCATACCTCCAGGTTAGAGGTGGGGCGATGTGGAGTGACAGTCCCAAAAAGGCTGGAATAGGGGCAGGATCATTGAGGTACCCAACCTCTTTGATTAGACCTTGCTACGAGAGCCCTCACGAGGAGTAGCACGACTGGATGAGTGGGTAGAGACAGATGTGGATGGAGTGGAAGAGAGAGCTACAGTGCAGGAATCCCAAGACAGTGTAGAGCTAGCAGGGTGCAATAATGCCAGAGGCACAGGAGTGTTGCACCAGTGTAGGATGGCACAGAGAGGTGTGCAACGGTGCAAGATACATGGAGTGTTGCAGCAGCTTAGAGTTCAGAGAGGGAGAACTTGTCAGCGGGAGATGGAGCTTCAACATCAGAGGATGTTTCTAGCCCAACAGAGAGGTCAATTGGGAGTTTTTTGTTTCCAGATTAGCTGGAGTAATAACACTTGGCAGAAGTGTTGCATGCAGAACATTCCAAAGGTTCAGGATCAGGTTTGAGTTGAATGCATTTCTTGTTGAGAGGGAGTGTTGAAAATGGCAACAAGAAATGCTAAAAATAGAAGTGATAAAAATTGCAATTCAGGTACTAGTGTTGGACATAACAACAAGAAATGAAAAATGGAAGTGCTAAAAATAACATTTCTATAAATAACATTTCGGGATGGATTTCTATTTCTGTTAGTCCTTGAACTAAAATAGAGAAGTAAAATTAGAATTTGATCTTAGGAGCTATTTGTAAAATAATTAATTAATTCATCTTGAGTTAATTAGTTGTAGAAAAATAAACATGAAGTCTATGTGGGGACATGCAACAATTTCTTCCATTAGTTAAAGAGATAAGGATGAGTTGTAATTTGAGAGTTAATTAGTTAGCTTAGTTAACTGAGTTAAGTCTAGTTAGGTTAGTTCTAATAATTTGTAGAATTAATTGTGAGTTCAGTTAGTTAATGCTTGCATGCACGTAACTGCTGCTCTCGAGATAACTGAATATTCTCTCATAAATAAGTCATGCATGTCAGTTCAGTTAGATACCCAGTTGAGATCAGAGGAAGGGACAATGTACTATCAGTTGTAGGATTTTTCCTATAAAGGAAACTCATCCATGCAGAAGGAATTATCTCCTTCAGGATTGCGTAGTTAGATCAGATGTTAGTGAGTGTGTGAAGAGGCCAATTCACACAAGTGGTAGCTGGTGAGCTCTAGTATTGTAACAATAATGCTGCAAGTCCTGGGACTCCTTTCTTTACTTTTATCAACCCTGTAGTTCATAACAAACATGGAAGCGATGGTGCTATATGCATAAGTACTAGCTCTTGCCGCACGCTGTCACTAGATCAGTTGGCACAAGTCCGCTGGGAACTTAAGCCAACTTCTATGAGTTCTTAGAAGAATATTTTAATTTTGATGGATGGAAGCTAACTCAAAGGAGGCTAATCTACTTGCAGAAAGAAGCTCAAAGTTGAAAGGAAATGCAAACCGTGGAAAACCCTAGTTTTACCGACTAACCCTACTAGTGCGAGAAAATGGATGAAAGCTACAGGAATGGATGCCATTGAATATTGGGAAGGTAAATTGCATGTTTCTAAGCTAATTCTGAAGTGAAATCTGAAAAGGAACATATTTTTGTATTTTTGAGCAATTTTGAAAAATTATTATGCATATGCTTTAACTGTTTTTTACTGTGCAGAGGTTGATTGGCGAGAGGAAGTGGGGTAGGTGCTCGCAGGGGGTTGGGAAGGTGAGAAGAGGGCCTAAGGGATCCCTAGCACCATTTCAGAGAGTTTCACAGTGTTTGGGTCTCGAAAAACGGCTCTCGTGAACTTCTACATGAAGTCTGCAGGGGTTCTACATGATGTTCTACAAAAAGTTCTACAGGATGTTCCGAAAGGGGATTTTGGAGGGTCGATGGTGGAAGAAAGGTGGAAAAGTGGAGACGGAGGTTGGATGTGGATGTGAAGAGGTCTAGGACCTGGTGAATGAAGCTAAGGAGTGATTAAGGTGGTTGGATTTGGTTCAAGGATGGAAGGAGCAAGGTTGCACAAAGGTATGGAAATTAGGTGAAGTAAGAAAAGGGTGGCAAATGAAGGGGAGGAATATAAGTTAAGGGGTTGGAGCAGGTTTTCTAATGGAGGAAGGGTAGGCAGGAAGGTATCACAGGTGTTCTGCACACTATTTTCCAAAACTGACCAAACAAAGAATATGCAAACCAAAGATCTAGCTATTTTGACCTAATTTGACCTAGAAAGCAGCAACCATGATGAACATAAATTTATTGGTAGAAAATCATGTAAGATAACTATGAAAAGAAAGCAACAATGGATCTAAGCTTGTAATCATAATGGGTACCAACTTTTGTAACTAAGAATCTAACACTAGCAATTGCATGAAGAAGGAAGAATAGTGTTTTTGTGGTAGCAAGGACGTGTTGGTCTCATCTCATGGTCCCAAGGAGGGAGAGGTGAGATCAAGGGTTTCTTGATGGACTCTTTTGCAAATATTTTCTATTACCAACCTATCAAATCAATCTAAAACATGAAAAGCTATTTCAATCATAAAAAATGACCTAGGTAACCAAGCAAGATTTTAATCTACTAGCAGAAATTATTCTATGAATAGAGTAAAAACATATAACAGTACATACAGGAGGTGTTGGCACTTGGGTTGGGCCCAATCCTAAGAGCTACAGGCTCCTAAGAAGAAGCTCAGAGCTAATGCAAAGTGGAATTGATCTCCATTATTCACAAAATAACAATGTCACAAAAATGTTTACAGCAAAAGCTCCAAAATGAGCTGAAAGGTAGAGCAGCACTAAAGTGCGAAATACAAAATGTTCCAAAAGTAAACTACGAAGGTTGGAAGCCTTCCTACTTATGCACTATGAGGACCTCCAATAGACCCTCTTAACACAAGGGGCTTGGCTGCTCAAACTCCAAGTAATCAACCACTTTACAAAAGCTGCTCGACTGCCCTTGGGAATCATCTTTGGTGGCCTGCTAAACTCAGAGCTGATGGTGGAGAACTCGAGGAAGGATCCATTTAGTGCAGGAGACACCCTTCCTACAAATCCTTAGACTTGTTCCCTCGTATTTGGCTATCAACTGGCTCATAAAAGCTTGACCTTGGTCCAGAAGTTGTCCAAAAATCTGCAATAAGCATGTATTAGAGTTCCTGGTCAAGTGACTATTCTCATTCATTCAATTAACGTAAATATACTCAAAAGCATGCATAAACTATGAATAATGGTGGATTACTAGAGAATAATAGGCAAAATGAGCCCAATAAGTTACCTATTTTGGGGGCTCATCATCAGCCTCATGCTAAATGGGTTGCTCATCCTCTCAACAACTAATCCAGCTCATCATCTTTGATTGCCTTGACTGCCTCTCTAACATCCCAGGCTTCCAAGGTGATGTCCTCTTCTTGGTCATGAAACCTTGCTCTTCTCTCTACTTCCTCCCATTGCCTATGCTCCTCTTCTTCTTTGACCCCTTCGAACAGTCCTAAAAACAAGGGAGGACTAAACTTCAGGCCAATCCAGTTGGCCTGCAGATTTTGCATTGACTATCTATAGAGTGGTACTCTTGCCAAGGCCTCCCTCATCCTTGTTGGGGAGTGGTATTCTCTTATTTTCAGACTGTGGGACAATGTGTTCCACCTCCTTGTGCAAGCATGAATGTAGCTATACCCCAACAGTCTTTCCATGTCCTCAAAGTGAGATATGGCTTAAGCTTGTCTTTCAATGTAATCTGGTAGAACCTGAGGGTTGTTGGCTAGGTGTTGATGGGCATATATTAAAGCTGATGCATCATCTGGTTCTGCCCTGATCATGAGTGGTTACTTTAGCTCCTTGTTCATAGTATTCCTAATCTCTGTTGTCCTCCTTTCCTCATGATTTAACCAAGAGGCCATGGCCATAAGTTGCACATCTCCCAATGCAGCATTGGGGTCCCATAGATTCATGTTTGGAAAGGCCAAGTTGTGCGATGGGATATAAAATTTCAGGAGGAGAAAGCCATGAAGTGTTCACTTGAGAGGGAGCTACACTTGCATGCAGATGAGGAGCTATTAGTTCCTAAGGATGAGCTTCAGGATGTGGATCAACCACAAGATGAAGTTCATGGAGTGGAAGAGACCACTCATGCGGTGCCAACCATCAGAGGGCGAAAGCGCACTACAGAAGCTGAGCGACTGGCTCGAGATGCAGAGAAGGTTGTAGGACCACCTACAACAGAGCGTAGACAGAGACAGTCACCTGATTGGTACACTGGATACATGGCTCTTGTGAGAAAATGTGTCATGACTGAGCCATCCTCTTTCGAGGAAGCTATGGAGGATCCCGCATGGGTAGATGCCATGGTGGAAGAGTATGATTCAATTGT
>APFE030826563.1:29475-43669 GCA_000404065.3 Pinus taeda | reverse complement strand
TTCGTACATTCCAACGGAGGATCAGGATGCTAATATTCTGACGAAGGCTCTCACCAGGAGCAAATTCGAGTACCACCGAGGCAGGATAGGGGTTGTTGATAATCCATATATTGTCGAGAGGGAGTGTTGAGATTGCAACAAGATGATGGAGCTTAGTGAAAAGAGTCGCCTTCACTAAGTGGGCCCGCAGGCTATTTTTGGCGCAAGTCTATTTTTAGACTATGTCTATTTTTAGACATATGGATCATGTCTATGGATTGCAGGTTGTTGTTTATGGATGATTGATCAAGTTGGAAAAAAAAGATGGACTTCTATTTTTAGATCACAGCGGAGTGACTGCTCAGTCTAAATATAGAACAGTCAAATATTATTAGCTCATAATAATATTTAGACTATAAACTTTGTCTTATTCTCTTGGAGCACTTCAGGATGAGCTACGGATGTGGTACATGCAGATCCCAGAAGGAAATATGTGGTTACCTATGGGATGACTAATATTTGCATGCAGGACTTCAGTTAGAACTCAAGTGAGTTGAGTTTAGTGGACTGGAGGTGCAGTTGATGGAGTTGTGTTCAGTTTAGCTTTGTTAAACTGGTTTTATTTAGTCTAATTGGCAAATAGACTAGAGATGAGTTGGGTGAATTAGTTATTAATTAATTCACAAGTTATTAACTCATAATACAACTAATGAATACATGAGTTAACTTAGTTGCATGTCAGTGCATGTTCAGTTCAGCAGGGACAGGTGTTAGAGAATCAGATTGCTGTCAGTTGTGACTATAGTTGTGCATCAGATCTTGCACAATCAGGGGATTGAGTATGCCAATGAGTTTGCTCACGTATTTTCCCACATTGTAGCTTGTGCTCACGTGATTTTTCCAAGTAAATACGTGGTTGCCTTGGAATTATCATCAGTTCTTGTGCAGGTATTGAGCAGCGGAGGCAGGCAAGCAGCGGAAGAGATTTGGAGATCAGATCTGAGCTGTATTGTGTGTAACAGAGGGTGGAGATACTTGTGAGAAGTATTATGCTGTGTAATGTTACATGACTCAATCATTAATATACAGATAGTTGGGGTTTTTAGCGAGATGCTTTCCCCGGGATACATACTGTGTTAATGTGTGAATGCTCTTGATGTTTTATTGTTATTGATGCTGCTATATTGATGATCAACGTAGAGGAGCTTATGTATTGTGTATGTTTTCCGCAATAGTACATGATCAGGATAATCTCTGTTGAATATGTGTTAAATTATTCAAAATTTCTACAAGAAGCAATGAAGACATTGTTAAGCATTACACATTGGTATGCCTCAACAGATGGCACATTCATCCGAGTATTCAGTGCGGAGCTTCTCCACATGTTCTACCAAAGTTTGCTTTGGACGTGCTTGTCATACAGGAAGTATCATATCATATCTTATCAGGATTAACAACTAGGCTGTAGCAGAAGAAGAAGGCACCTTGGCCCACTTTTCCATTGCAAATTGGGTTGTATGAGATCTGGAGCATAAAGTAAGTGAATGTTGAAGCTGAAAAAATGAGGAAGTACTTGTTTGACCTCTGAAGCTTCAACCCATATGACCCACATTGCATTGTGAAGGATCACTACATGAGAGTTCAGTTCAATTGGATCCGTGGGGCATTTCATTGGGCCGACGAAGACTCATGGAGGTATTGTTACCATCATTCTAGACCCAATGAATAGGTTGGTTTCACTGTAGAATGGCTAGCATGGTAGCATGAAGCAACACCATGGAGAACACCAATAGTAGCAGTAGTAGCAACAACAATAGAGGCAGGAGAGCCAAACATACTTGTCTGCGACAAAGGGAAGAGAAATATTGTCGACCACATAGAGGAGGAACAAAGCTACAAGTTTTGAGCATATCCACTTGTAGAACAAGCAGCTATGGCTATTCAACAGAAGAGGAAACAACGTGATAAGGAAATCATGCAAAGGCAGAGGGATCAAAAGAGAATGGTAGAAGTAGAGAAGGAGTTGCATGAGCTGAGGGAGAAACTCCAAAAAGAACAAGAGTTGTGCCAACATGAGAAGGAAGTGCAACAATAACAAATTTAGCAGTGGGCGCATCATGTGCATACAGACGAAGCAATGCTCGTAAAGTAGTTTATTCTTTTGAACAACTGGCACCAAGCGAATAGGGTGAACCCTCGCAGGGGCAAGACTTTACTCATGAGATAGAACAGGCTTTTGAATAGTTGGATGCAGACATGGAGCAAATCGAGTTGGAACAGGATACCAACCTCATGCCTAACCACAGAGAGGTTGGCTCGCTCGCTTCCATGTATCAAGATGATGAGCAAGTCTCGAATGACCAAGGATGAACTGAGATCCTTGGTGGTCAGCCAGAAGCAGAGATGTGTGACAGCTCCTTTGATGAATCTCAACATATATTTGTGCACCATGACAGAGTACCAACTCCGGAGGACCAAACATCCCATGCACAAGTTGAAGAACAAGTGATCATAACCGATGTGCACAAGGACCCAACTGCTTTGGCTGATGCCACTAGAGTGTATGCCAAAGCCAATAGATCCAGTGTTCGCTTCCTTATAGCTGAGAATGAGCGAATGGCAAAGGAACTACAGGTGGCCAAGAAGGGAGGAGACTTGGTCACAATGTTTGCCTGAGCTGAATTGAAGGAGGCAATACTGGAGGAAGTGTTGTTCTTGGACATGGTTATGCAAGCATTGTACTCCAAGTTCAGTACCGTGCATAAAGTAGTCGTTCATCTTCATGGATGGCAGCATCCATGTGTGAGAAGAGCTCACATGTTGAAGAACATACATGTTGCCATTGATAGCATGTGAGCATGGATGATGAAGTATAAAGGAGCCATGCTTCATTTGCCAAAGGTGATGAAGGCCAATGTGGTCGAGCTGCAATAACGTATCTAAAGTCAGATCTGGAACTATGAGGACTTACCACAACTCATCACTGGCATATAGGCTTCCCATACATGAGTATTCAAGAGCATGGAAGTTGTTGTTCACACATATGTGATTCCATCACTTGGGACTCTCACCCAAGCAAAGACCAAGAAGTAGGTCCAACAGGAGCATGACTCGTACTTCGACGAGTTGATGTGCGTCACCACCAGTCCAGACTTTCCCCTCAGTGTAGACATCATGCACAAGTATGTTGCTAGTCGGAACACATTGAGGACAATGATGCACATGCTTTCAGAAGAGTTGGACAAAGGAGCCCAAGCAGTGTACCCAGATGCCATGGAGGTAAGGTTCAGGTTCCAGACGGATGTCACATCAGAATACACAGACACTATCAAAGGCTACCAATCTTGGCACCAATATCTTACTGTTGATCAGCATGAGGATGTCGAGTAGTTGGACTTCTATAGTTGTTTAAGTTAGAGTGGTGTCTAGTTTGGCTTGTTCAAGCCATTGTTCACATGGGTACATTTGCATTGTAATGATGAGTCATGTCAAGTGTAATTCAAGTCACAAGAGTGAATGTGACAGTCATAGAGTAGGTGAAGAGTCATGAGGGTAGTTGAACGGTCACAAAGGTGAATGTCAAGGGTCACCCCACCCTTTGCTATAAATAGTCCCTCATAACTCATTGTATAGGATTTTGGTCCCAAGCTTCTACTAAGACTATATTGAAGAAGAATTGGATAGTATTGTAACACGCCTTGGCTTCTCCACTACACGGAGCTAGTACATCTCTTTGGAGGAGCAAGCGGATGTGGCTATAACGTTCCATTTTTGGCGCTAGCAGGTTTACATGGTGTATTGTATGATTGTGACTTACACTTCTTTAATAATAAGAGCCAACACATTTTCATGCATATGTTTTTATTGTAGTTGGACTGCTCCGGTTGCCTTAATGATATATGTCATTTAACTTACGTACTTGTGTATGAACCGATTCACATGCAATTATATGAATCTTGTTGTTAATGTGTTGCATATGTTGTTAATGTTGTCACTGTCCGTGTTGACTGCTTTGTTGGACATCAGATAGACCTTTCTCTGAACCTTGTTATATCAACCATCACACTTGTCTCAGACTAATCTGTAAGTGTTGTTCATGTTATCTTACCTTGTATGTTGTGATTGCCACATCTGTGTTGACTTCTCTACTAGAAGTTTTGCGTGTCCTTTGTGTTGTGTGTTCCTAGCCGAGTCCAACTTGGAACTCACCTTCACCTTCCTCTCCTTTTGAAGTGTTGGAACCTCTCATACTCATTCCTGGACGCACTGCATCAGTCACACCCTTGCTACTGACAGAGTTATCTTACTTGCCTCTGTGTGACATCGTAATCAAGGCATTACCTTACGACCCACGGTCAGGACTCCTACACCAAATAGTCTGAGGTCTAATTGGGACTTCTTACTGGGGAGATCCCCTTGACATGTTGTCAGGTCCATCACTGTCAACAAATCCCAAAGAAACAACATGATTAAAAAGCCAACCATAAAAACACAAAGCCATCCATAAATGCACAAAACTATCAATAATGCTAGCCAATCCATAGTCATAACAAAAAGTATTAATAGAGAAGCAAATATCCACATTATAAACCAAACTATTAACTAGAAATATGTTCCTGCACAATGGATGTTTGAACCAAAACATAATGAGGAACCCCATGAAGAAGCCAAACCTTATTGGTTAGATACCAAAATTGATTGAAAAAAGACATGATAGCCCACCATCTCTAATCATGATCTGAAGAGGATATTGTAGCCAATGACTGATCACTAAATCCTAGAGGGTCTATAAGGTCACCAAAGGCATAATATCTCATAAGAAATCCCTCTACGTGGGCCAAACGAGAATCCAAATTGTTTAAGAATATCCTTTGATTATGGAGCGTGTGTTTAGTGTAATCTAATGAGGAGAAAACATTGTTATTTTTCATGTGCTTGTCTTTGAATACTAACCACAATAGGGTATCCATTTGTTGATGTAAAGAAAGATAATTCAGAAAATGTAGCCTCATACTCTTGAATCTTCTAGGAGTAGTAACGCATTTCACATCTTCACCAACAAATTTAGAATTTCAATGATAAGGTCGATCCCCTACCTCTTTACTTTCCAATAATTTAATTTCTTTCCTCACTTATGGAGGGACTACATTAAAGAAAGTAGCCACAAAATCATAAGCAAAAGGGTGAACCCTTTTTTGCTGCAAAGCATAAATATTGATGAGAGGAAACACTTATGATGACAACTGAAGGACGCTTGGCTTATAAAACAACAAGAAGGACTAGGCACAACACCTTGATCCCCATACCTAAAAGCCATTATATCATCACCTAGTTGTCATACTATTGGTGCAAAATCCATAAGATTCTCAAATTTACTACAACCCATAAACATGACACACAAGTATGTATAATAAGTTGAAAAATAGTAAGAGTTACCTATGCTCTAGTGTAACATAGAGAGGCAAATACAAATCCTTATCAGTGTAGCACCACAAACTAGCACAAGACCCAGAAGAATTCGACAATATCGTAGTAGTATAAACTTGGTCAAACTCAAGACAACAAACTCTATACAATTTAGGACCTTAGAAAAGTTAGGACTCGTAGACGCCCAACAACCATTAATCACCCCAGTGATTTGAAAATTAACTACAATATCACAAGTATATATAGAAATTTAGTAGACCTACTAAAGCAGTGACTCAAGACAAAAAAATGGAAAATTATACTAGTAATAGGCGATATCATTCTCACAAGTACAGTAAAAAGGCCAAGGCCACACACCGGTACAAAAAAAGACTAAGGCTACGCACCTGGACACAGATACTAGTGACAATACTATTCTTCAACAACAATTCTTCATAGCAGTAAAGATTACAAACCAACAAAGTGATTGGGAATCAACAGATGGAGGCCTGCCCTCACCTCCACTCACATTACCTCTTCATATTCCAAAACCAATCCAGAATATGCCATTTAAAGGAAGCGACTCCACCTGTAATCCTACATGCATCCACAATCTGACACCTAAAATAACCTGCATAACTTAAATGAGGCAATACACTTGGGAGGAGGATGACACAACCTCCTATAAAAACCATCACATCCATAATAACACCCAATCGGAAATATCACATTTTAATTCTTAAATACAAGAAAATTTAACATAAATTATACTTAAATTTAATTTAAAATTATGATATAAAACTTCTTATCACAATTACATGATGATGCAAATCCAAAATCATACAAAAATAGTATGAACATAATCATGTGATAGGCATTATAAACATTTTTAGAAATACATTTAATTTATATTTAACTTTTTATTGAAAAATGTCTATAAAAAATTGTTATTCATGTAGAAAATTAATCATTAAACATGTAGTTTACATTGAAAATTGATTAATAATTATTTAGGATTTAATAATAGAAAATAAAAGATCCTTGTGATGGATGGAGATGGAGAAACGAAAGAGAGAATGGGACTAGGGTTGCGTTTGTTTCTCTCAGCATGTGTCTCCCCTGCGGCTGCCTGACTATGCTATAGTACCCTTCGCCCTCCTGTACGCCGAACCGTTTTTCACCTCCTCGCCCATTTTTCTACCGCCGTTACGGTCAATACTCCTATCTACTGCTCAATTTGTTACCCTAACCCTCTTCCTCGACAAACCCCTGCATGTTACCCGATCACTACAACGACAAGAGACCTAGGGTTCTGAAGGCAGCTAGCGCAAGAATATAGTGGCAGTTATGGAGGATCTAGTCAACTACACGGAAGGCCTTCTAGCGGGCACCTCCATATGGACTTTTCCTCAGGTTAACCTAGCAAGTAGTTTTCACTATGGTTGTGAATTCACCGACACTGTTGCCTCACTTCCCTCAATTGCAGGGGCCTCACACTCGGTTGCTACTTTCTCAGAGGCCTCCCCTTCCATCCCTAACCTCAAAGCCTAGCCTTTGTCCCCTTCTACCCTAAAATTTGTGGATAAAACCCTCAAACCCAGTTTGGGCTTATCCTTAGAGGCCTTTTTTCCTCTCCCATCCTCCATTGGCTCTCTCATTCTCTCTGCAATGACCAACAACGATCCTGCCACTTTCGTTTTAGGGTTGCATGTGCTGGCTTCATCGACCCCCCTTTTTGGCAAATTTACTGAAGTCCCCCCCATCACCAGGGTTTTGCTCTCAAACCCTCCCCTAGGCGACACTACTCCTAAGCCTAACCCTTCCCTTGAGTCCCATCAGAACCCCTCGTCGGATGAAGGAACCTGGAAGGTAAAAAAATAGAGGGCCCTTAGACCAAAAGACTTGGAGGTCTTCCTAAGTCTACACGAGGATTTTCAGTGGAGTGAGGCAATGGACATAGCCGAGCAAGTGCTATTTGAAAGAGTCAAAGGTCATTTCTACAATGCCACTAGATTAAAGTAGTGGCCCACAGAGGTTTGGGGAGACCATCTAGCCGAACCACCAGTGGTTCAGAATTTTGTAAAAGGATGGTTTGCACTTCGGTTTTCTAGGGTAGAGCACACCAATTGGGTTCTTTCAATGGTTTGGCACATTGAACAAGCCTTGGTCCTCCTTCGGTGATGGACACCACTTTTCGACCCAAAAAGAGAATAACTGGGTGCTAGCCCTCTCTGGGTTAGACTGCTCGGAATGCCCCTTTAGTTCTGGTCTGAAGACATATTTAGATGCATCGAGAACTCTCTGGGCACTTATCTTGAATATGACAAGTCCCACCTCTCGATAGGGAAAATGGCATATGCACGAATTCTGGTTCACATTGATACCAGTGATGGGCTTCAAGAATATATCACAATCCAATGGAGGAATTTCTCCTGTGGGAAGAACCTGGACTACGAAGGTGTACCATTTAGATGTAGGAGATGCCACAAGGTTGGGCATCTTTTTAAGGATTGCCCCCTCAACAAGAACAAGGATAGAGAGGAAGCTGGGAGGACAATTCCCCCAAAGACAAACCAGAATCAAGGGAAGCAACTTCATATCAAAGATGAAGAGAATCAAAGTGATCCATCACAATTGGACATGTCTCTATGGCATGGGACCCTGAATAAATGCGAAAAACCTTTGTTGTGGCCTCCATCCCCTCCTCTCACTAGGGCAAGAGCAGCTGCTGGGTCGGTGGTTTCTTTAGGTAAGCAAAAAATCTCTCCTTCTCCCTCTTGCAATCATGTTTTTGATGACTTAAATAATTTTCCGATAGATGTTTCCTTGAAAGAAATTGAAGACCCTCCCCCTCGTCCCCCTATGGTCGTCCCTCCCCCCTTATAATTTATCACGTCCTCTAGGGTCTCCCCTTCCTCCCTTCCCCCCAAAAAAAAAACGCTCCTTATCCTATAGCTGGTCCTCCCTCTCCTCGATACCAGACTAGATCCAAGGCTAAATATAAATTAATTTCTTAGGATCTCATCGGATTTGATCCCTCTTTAACCCCCTTTCCTCCCAAGCTCCCACGGGGTCGACCCTTCTCCCTTTCAAAGGCTCAATTTTGAGCCAGAGGAAAAATTGCCTTAGGAAAGCAATCTACCATTCATGGGGTACGTAGAGCTTTGAACCCCTCATCTGACTTCCCCTCATGAAGATTGCCTCCTTCAATTGTAGAGGGTTGGCTAGACCCGAAAAAAAACTAACCCTCCGCAGACTGTTTCACACCTCTCTTGTTGATATCTCATTCTCCAAGAGACTTTGGGACTTGCTGACTCCACTACTCACCTCCTTGAGGCCATGTTCACTGGATGTAATTTCTTTGGAATAGATGCCAATGGAAGATCAGGAGGCTTTGCTCTAGGATTCAATACCCACTCTTTAAATCTCTATAACTGTTGGGGAGCTCACGGGCACTTAGGAGTTGACCACTTCTCATTGAAATTAGGAATGGAGTTTCGAATTTTAAATGTCTATGGGCCTTGCCATTAAAGACCTGCCTTCCGGGACCATCTCCTTGGCTCTGATTTTTTTCAGAAAGATTATCTAATTCTGGGAGGGGACCTAAATTTCTCCATAGGACCCTCTGAATCTTGGGTGAATCATGCTCAACATAACCCCTTATCTACATATTTTGAAAATCTAATGGACTCCCATAATCTTCTAAACATTCCCTCTGCCAAGCTCATCCCTACTTGGAGGAACAATAGAGCAAGTGAGGACTGCCTTGCGTGAAGACTTGATCTTTTTCTTATTAAAGAAGGACTTATGTCTTTGGGCCTTCTCCACAGACAATGGGTAGGCTTGGGAGGAGTCACTGATCACCTTCATATCTTCATGGAAATCAGAGGAGGTCCTCAAAAGCCCAAGGGTCCATTCAAGTTCAGCACATCTTGGCTCAAAGACCCCACCTATAACTAGATGATCAAGGAGTATTGGAAGGCTCACCCCCTAAATGCGAGTGGGAACATAACAGAGGGCTTTTCCCAAAACCTTATGGAGCTGAAGAAACTATTCAAAACCTGGACTCACAACAAGCGTTTAAAAGATGACCAAGCCCTCCTAAATGCCGAGAAGGAAATTCCTGAGATTGAGAATGACCGAGTGAATGATTAGAAATTAGACTCTTGGAGCTTTACACCACCAGAAGAAAAATTCTAATGGATCGTGAAGAAGCATGGCGGTTGAGGAGCAGGGCGATCTGGCTTCTAGAGGGAGATGACAACACAAAATTTTATCACAAGTTTGCAAATGGTAAGAAAAACATCAACATCATCTGGCAACTCCTGAATGAGCAAAACCACTATGTAAATACCTTCCCCCAGCTGGCTACCCTGCAACCTCACAATTCAAGAAAATATACAAGGTGCCCCCTATTGCTAGTCTAACTGAAATTATGCAAGTACCCTAGCTTTTCCCTCGATATGTGGATCAGGTGGCAAGCATGGAACTGACAAGGGAGATCTTAATTGGGGAATTAAAAGCCACGATAAAATGTTTTAAGAAGGGCAAGAGCCCAGAACCGGATGACTAGGAGATTGAGTTTTACTCATCCTTCTTTGATACTCTGGAAGAGGACCTACTAAAAGTCATTGAACACTCTAGAACTAGTGGAAAGCTCCCTAAATCCTTCACCTCCACCTTCATTGCTCTCATTCCAAAATCTGACAACCCCTCCACCTTTGATAACTACAAGCCTATTTCATTATGTAATTACATCTATAAGATTGTAGCAAATATCATTGCAAACAGGATGCGATCCATCTTATCCAAGTACATTTCACCGGAGGAATTTGCCTTTCTATAAGAACGACAAATTCATGAAGCAGTAGGAACTGCTCAGGAGGTGCTTCATTCTCTGCACTCCAAGAAGATTAAAGGTATGACCCTAAAGGTAGACCTCTCAAAAGATTTTGATAGATAGAATTGGTTATATATTACAATTCTCTTCACCCACTTAGGTTTCTCCTATGAGTTCATAAAATGGATCATGAGTTGTATCATTAACATTCCTTTTAGTGTTATGATCAATGGGGCTTCCTACCCCTTTTTCTACTCTGAAAGAGGTCTCCGACAAGGGTGCCCCTTATCCCCTTTGTTGTTCCTTCTAATAATGGAAGGTCTTAGTAGGCTGATAAAAGAAGAACACAGAAGAGGAAGACTAAAAGGAACAAAAATCACAGCTGGCTGCATCTTGACACATCTATTTTTTGTAGACAATGTGCTCATATTTCTTAATGGAAGCATTGGAGACCTAACCAACATGAGGAACACTTTTGCCTTATTCCAAAAAGCCAAGGGTATGAATGTTAATTGCAATAAGTCGACCCTCACAGAGAATGGATGCTCCCCCCATGAAATCCACTATGCGCAACAAAGATTCCAATATACTTTTTTTCGAGCTGGAAGAGGTACTTAAGTACCTGGGATACAAACTGAAACCTTTGGGGTACAAAAATGCAGACGGGACCTAGCTAATCTCCAAAATGGAGAAGAGATTAAACATTTGGTACCACAAATACATTTCCAAGGCAGGCATACTCACACTTATTAAAGCTGCACTGGAAGCCACCCCGGTATACTGGATGTCACTCACTTGGATCCCCAGGGGTATTCTAGCCAAAATACAGGCCTTATGCTACAGATTCCTCTGGAAAGGGAAACAAACAGGAATAATTTTCGCATGGGTAAAGTGGGAGGCCATATATTTACCAAAGAAATGTGGTGGATGGGGCATCAAGAAGCTAGAAGATTTCTCCTTAGCCTTGGCGGCCAAACTTGGATGGCAATTATTCTCATCGAATAGTCTATGGACTAGGGTGGCCTTCTCTACATATATCGCCACTTCAAATCTGATGGAATGGATAGTTCAACCGCAGATATTACACACAAGGGTCTCCATTATATGGAAGGTGGTAATTAATTCTCTTAGCATCACCAGGGAAGGCATTACATGGAAAATACAGTCTGGAATGAGAGTAAGGATTGGTCGGGATCCTTGGATCAGATGTGGAAACCTTCACAGGCTGCCGGAGGACCTCCGATCTTTCCTCAGGGACAACAACAATACTCATATTGGTCATATAACAGACATGGAGCACTCCACCCCTTTTCAGCAAGCTTGGAAATCAGCCCAGGGATTAAACATTCCCCATCAATGGACTCATCATTGGAATACCTACATAAGGGCCCTCACTGAGGCTCAAATCAGGATTGGGAAGGAGGAAGATGAAGTTGTTTGGGCACTCTCAAAAGTAGGAAGATACATACCAAAGGAGGGCTATTTGGTACTAGCTGAGGAGCGCCACCCACATGATCTAGAACCATGGTGGAAGCATCTATGGAAGTTAAAATCCCTCCGAGGAGCAAGCTTCTAAGGTGGACCATTCTAAAGAACAACATCCCCATGGGAGATAATCTGATTAAGCGAGCTCATCATGGCCCCTTTTGGTGCCATCTATGTAAATGCAATAATGAATCTACAAATCATCTCTTTATTGAATGTTCGACGACCCGGGATCTTTAGCTTTCAATCTCATCAATGATCTCTTACATGACAAGGTGGCAAGGTGCTTCAGTAATGGAAACTTGGTCGGAAGGGTGGACAAGTGCTAGTAAAAAGAAACTTAGAAACTTGCCCCTATTGATTTGTTGGGGACCATGGATAGCCCAAAAGAATCTCATCTTCCAAAATACCCTGCTGCATTGGCCCTCCATGGCTTCTTGAATCATCTCTCATTACTCCCTCATCCCTGAGGACGAGGTTGTAATCCAATCCAGAACCATCACTCTTGAGTACATAGACCACTCAAAGTCATGGGCTTATTTTGACGGGTCTGCCCAAGAGGATGGTTGCGGGGGAGGAGCCATTTTAAACCTCTGTGACTCTCACTCCCTTCACATTTAGATGGGTTTAGGACGTGGTACCAACAATTTTTTTGAACTATCCTCTGCAAAATTCCTCATTCAACATGCTTTACAAATTCATTGCCGAGACCTTCAACTCTTTGGTGACTTAAAAATTGTCTATGATTGGATAAATAAAAAATTGAGATGCTTAACTTACTCTCTGTTTCATATCCTGGAAGAGGCCCATTGTCTTATTATTGCTTTTGACTCTTTTACATGTCAACACATTTTCAGGGAGTGAAATGCAAATGCTAATAGATTATCCAAAGAAGCTGTGCACAGGCCATCCGACACTTGGATGATTTAGGAACACAGAGAGGGGAATTACTACCAGTACTACCACAAGCCCTTTATGGACATAGATGATATAGCAAGCTCTCACGGAGCTTAGATTTTTGTTTTTTTTTTTCCTTTGTTGTCTACCACATGTAAATATTCATATGATCTATTTATTTTTTAGCTACTTCAGCAAAATTTTTGGACAGATTATATGGCTAGTAGCCTCTCTAGGCTAGTTTATTTTGGAAAAAACAATATGATGATCATTTTAGAGATGAATGCCTCTCTGCATGGAAGAAAGGCAAAAATTCCTTCTCGCTTTTTGAAACTTACAGGCACAACCTCATACAACATATGCTCATACATATATAGCATGTAATTTTTATATTTCAATGAAAATTACTTTTTTCCAATAAGAAAAAAATAATAAAATTTAATATATATATATATATAATAATTTTTTTAGAACTATCCTTATTAAATACTAAATTATATATATTTACCATAATTATAAATTAACCCAATAAAACACCCTTAAACTATATATTGATTTTCAACCTAACGCAATAAGTGGCTGCTAGAAAGATATCAATTTTTTTTTTCAAAATAAAATAAATTTTTCCCATTTTATTTTAATTATAATAATAATATATAAATCTAAATAATAATAATAAAATAAATTTACATAAAAACGTTAACACACTAGATTTTAATTTAATAAATATTAAAATCCTAAATTAAAATCTAATAAAAATATATATTGTGAATTCTATTGAAGTAAATAAAATGATGATTATTATTTAGAACATAATAAAAGGAGGATATGCACCCGTGCAATTTTTCCTTACATTACTTTCATATGAAAGTAAGTTGGGTTCATGTACCTTTTGATCTTTGATTTCGAGACTTTGGAAAGTGGTTTTTCATGATCCATTTCAACATATTACGACTTTGCGTTTTGGAAGACAAATACTTATTATTACATTATTATTTTGTAATACCTACTCGGTTACAAGTTTTTTATTTTCTTATAAAATAGGTTAAGAATACATTTGAATAGATTTAATTGTCTAAGGTTTTTTTGTTTTTATTTCAATTTGAAATATTGTGTTATATGCTATTTTTATTTGTTTATAAAATAAAATAAGTTAAGAATATTTTTTCCAATTTCAATTTAACATGGATGAAAATTTGTTGATTTTTTTATTTTATTTTTTAATTAAAGATTTAGATTGATTTTCTATGGAATATGTTCAATATATGCATAGTCCTAATATTTAGCAATGGTTGTAGTGTGTTACAAACTTTATTAGGTTGCCCTGATTTTTAATAAATTTAATAAATTATATTTGTGCTTCTTGCCCACTAATTTCCTAGGGATTTGAGATTATTCCAATTCTAATATTTCCAAGGGATTTGAGATTATTCCATTCTAATATGTTCATATTCTAATTAGATGCAGGGGTTAAATTTAACGCCCGTATGCCTGTATTTCGCATTTTTACCTGTAAAATACGTTTTAATCTAAAACCTCCACGTCATGCTCAACTTGCCATTCATTTTCAAAAACGTCATATTGACG
>APFE030826563.1:1985-27557 GCA_000404065.3 Pinus taeda | reverse complement strand
AAATTAATAAAAATATAAATAAACGAGAGTTATGTTAAACATTTTTTTTTTTTTTTAATACCATGCAAAAAAACATTATTAACCCTAATATTAGTATTAATAAAAATAAAAATGGCACATGGTATTGACCCATGATATTCACTTGGAATGTAGCCTATTTAAATGGGGAAATTAAACCATAATAGATCCATATTTACTCTGGATCTACTAACCCGAGAGAGATTGCGTTGCCAGGTTTTTGAAATCCCTCCCTCTCTGTACAAATAAAAACTACACTTTTATAGCTGGTAATTTCTTGTAATTCCTTGAAGTGATTCATGGATGGATGATATAATTGTGTGGTGCCAAATTTTACATAATATTGAGTAAACAAATTAGGAATTATATTTTATACTACGTTTGGTCCTGCATTATTCGTTTGTTTCTATAGTACTTCAAGTATTTGTATCTTAATGAAATTCTATTTTATATTCAGCCTTGTATTATTCTAATTTTCATGATGTATTTTGTGATTCTAATGTCCTTTCAGTTATCTCTTTCCTATGGTGGTGTTGGATGTCGAGGAACACTTAATGACCGACATGCTTTATGCTCTGCAAAATGTTAGGTATTTTCTTAGTTGCATATAGAAAGATCAGAGAAAAGGATTTATCGCTATGCTTTGGATAATTATCCATGCCATTGCCAGACTGCCATTTAGATGTTTATCAATGCCATATTTGAAATTTCAGTAGAGCTTGATGCATTGAACCTATTTGTCTTTAATGGGATATTAAACCAGCTGAATTCTAAGTAGTGGGTTATGTAAAAAATTGAGCTTTGTTTTGTATTTGTTGTAAAAAATTGGACTGGGCTTTTATATGTTTGAAATTTCAGTAGAGCTTGATGCATTGAATCCATTTGTCTTTAGTGGGATATTAAACCAACTGAATTCTGGGTAGTGGGTTATGTAAAAAATTGAGCTTTGTTTTGTATTTGCTGTAAAAAATCTGACTGGACTTTCAACAACGGTTTGTGCAGTAAATAGCATTAGACTGTTGGGTTTTGTCCGAAATGAGGTTGAACACAACTTCTTGTCTGCAAAGTCGGTTGTTGGGCGAGCCACCAAAAGGGTCGTTGTATCCAACTGAGAAATCATGCACGTTATGTTTTTGGTTTGAAAATTATTTCACAACTATTGTTCTTTTATTGTACAATTTGAAATTAGATAAAACTTGTACAAATAAATTTTAAAAGTCATATGATGGGCAGTGTAAAAATAAAAACGTCATAAAAAAATTCCTTGACAGGTAGGGTCGCCCGTCAAATTTAACCCCTGATTAGATGGGTAAATTAATATATGAGCAAATTTTATTTAGCAAAATGGTCCATTTTACAATAAGATGTGTAATTCTTTTTTTTGTCAAGTTAAATTAGATTCTTGTCATGTGGCTCTACCCACCAATTTCCTAGGGATTTGAGATTATTCCAATTCTAATAAGTTCATTTTCTAATTATATGGGGAAATTAAATATAAGCAAATTTTATTTAGCAAAATGACCCATTTTAGAATAAGATGTGTAATTATTATTATTATTTTTTAATTTAATTTAAATTTAATTAATTAATTAATTAATTTTTTAATTTTTATTATTTATTTATTTATTTTTTCTGAAGTTTTAACGTTGACCCATAATCTATTTTAAAACTAGCATGCGATATTAATTTAGCAGTATAGATGTGATCTGCATTGTAAGGCATTAATAGTAGTTTTTTTCATAAATATATATATATATCATATATACTGTGTGTGGTGTGTGTGCGTGTGTGTGAGAGACGAGAGAGAGAGACACGAGAGGAAGAGAGAAGGAGATGAGAAGGGTTATCACTTATATATCAACTTACATTAAATGAATTTTAATATGACTGTACTAGTTACTTTAATTTAAATTAAACATTAGATATTTAAATTAGTTGTTATTAAAATTTTATTTGTTGAAATAATTTTTTTAACCTTACCAATTTATAAATTTTTAGAAATATACGTATTTTACTTTTATTTAAATTTTAAACTTATGTTTTTTATATTTAAAAAAAATACACTCTTATATAATCTAACATTATTATCATTAATATTATTATTAATCAAAAAATTCTACAATATTATCTTGAAAGAAAGCAAAATTCAACCCACCCAATAACTTAGGGTATGCCTTATAAAATCCCTCGATATTTTCATTCTTCTTAGAATAAATAACTAAACCCAACTGGGAGCAAAGCACTACCCACAAAAAGGTAAATGCAAAGGTTGAACCTATAGATTCACCAACAACATGTACTGAAATAGATAACAAGGGACATGATGACCAATTCATTCTTTCATCAATGGTAGGTACTTCTTGGTCTTTATATCACTGGTCATTCATAGTTGGTATAATACTAAAATTAAATAGGATAATTTGGATTCTGAAGCACGACCACTCATTAAAATTTGGAGAGCAATTTAAGTGCTCGAAGGAAAGACAATCACTTCGACATGCTTTCACTTTGCTTGCCTCCTGCAATAACTGCTTCTACAATTAATACCTTCCCGTTCACTGACATTGCATAATAGCTTATTCGTAGCAATTTCAAACACTCGTCGTCCTCCTAGTCATGCAAAATCCACTGTGATCTAATAAAGTAGTCTAAAAAAATTTACAAATTAGCTCGGAAAATAATGGTAATTTTGGTAATATTATGATAAAATTTACAGAAATTTTTGAAAATCTGAGTTACAAGTGTCAAACCTCAAGAGTTTGGGTGCCCCAAGGATTCTTGACAGTGATGAATCCATTTTCACTATAAAAAACACTTCAAACACTCGAGCATTCTGATTTTTTGAATTTTTTTTTACCAGATTCAGAGGCAAGAAAACTACCATCCTAGAAGATTTGTGGTATATGTAGACAACATGTTAATTTTAGGTATGTTCTATGGTTAGAGAAATTTATTTCAATTTTCACAGTTAGCTCAATATCTTTTCCAGATTAGCAATCACATCCGCATTAAAGTAAACTGCAGATAGAACATAAACATAAATTGCAGGAGACAAGCTAAGACAACAAAACACAAGATGTGATGCTAGCCAGGGACAAACCCCAATGTGGGGAAACCCTTGATCAATTCTTTTTATATGTTTTTCAATAGTTCAGTAGAGAGAGATAGTACGTTTACAACAGAAGTCAACACTTTGACTTATCTAGATAAGAGCATAGATCATCGCTAAGAAGATGATACATGAGATTAGTTGAAGACATGCTGCTTCAAGTGATTCTCCAAGGTGACTCCTTCACCTATCATTGTGTTTCATTTCGTCATCATGCTGCACCTCACTGCGCTGCACCATGTTGCACCCATCATTACTATGTTGCATCTCATCGCACTTCATTAATCATCACTATACCCATCACTGTATTGCATTATGTGCCATTGCTACACCATGTAGCCATACTGACCTATGTGTTGGCTGCATCTTGCTTACTTGTTGTCTCTTGCTTGCTTGTTGTCCTTAGCATGCTTGTTGTCCTTAGCATGCTTGCTGTTGCATGCTTGGTGTATTTGCTGCTAAGTACCATACAACTGCCCCAATGTTAGTTAGTTGTCCCTTGCATGCTCCTCTCCTTCGGAGATAGATGCTCTAGCAGTACCAGCAATTCACGGTAGCTTTGGCAGTTTTGACTATTCCCAACAGTTCCAATAGTTCCGACAGTTCCCGTTAGTTCCGGTAGTTCTGACAGTTTTGGCAATTCCAGGTGTTCTTGGCAATTCCAACAGTTTTGGTAGTTCTGACAATTCTGGTTGTTCCCAATAGTTCCCGACAGTTCTGACTTCTGCCCTCTGTGTCAGATTTCCTGCCTTTTCCGGCAGTTCCCAGTAGTTTTGGTAGTTTCGGCAATTCCGTCTATTCCTTGTAGTTCTGATAGTTCCAGCAATTCCGGCTATTCTCGACAGTTCCAGGGATGGCAGAATTAATGGAGTGTTACAGAAGACTAGGCCAGCTCTAGTCAGCACTATTCAAGGCAACTCATACCAGTTGCTCAGGGAAAACAGGCCACGCATCATGGCTCCGATACCATGTTAAACAGACATGGACAACGAGAAAGAATAGGAAAGATAAAGCATGCATTGCATTTTTATTAACAATAGATGTACATTTATAGTACAATATGGTGACCGTTGGGATTCACATCCCAAGGTCCCTTGGACTACTTAGTCTGTTTGGCTTCCACACTAACCCATTAGGATTAGGTGTCCAACACCAACAATTGCTAATTTTCCAGCTGTCATCCCTATTGAGATTGCTCAGAGTTTTTTCAATTTTAACAGCCTCCCTAAACTTCGAGTGATGAAAAGGCTTAATCTTGGCAATAACACAGACCTCTTCAATACATATGTGATGCTTGGTTCTTTTTGTATGTTTAGCCAAGGTGAAAGACTAGGTCCTCCTATATTTTATGCCTCTTGAGTGGTCTTAAATCCTTTGATTAATAGAGCCCCTAGTCTCACCAATATAGGGGGTCCCACAGGAACAGGGAATAACATAGAAACCTTTCATGTCTTTACGGTCAACAGGGTCTTTTACCGATCTAAGGGAGCTATGGATGGTGTTAAGGGGTACCCAGTCTTCTTCCTTGGCTGAACACACGGAAAGAACCAAGCATCACATCTGTATTGAAGAGGCTCGTGTTATTGCCAAGATTGCACCTTTTCATCATTGAAAGTTTAGGGAGGCCATCAAAATTGAAAAAAGTCCGAGCAATCCCAATAGGGATGACGACTCCGAAATTAGCAGTTGCTGGATCCCTACACTTTCATCCTAATTGCAGGCCCCCCTCGCCTAGCACCACCCTGACCTGCCACTTATGTTGTTCTCCTTAATGTGGTATTCTCCTTTTTTCCCCTCATCTCCTAGTTTGCCTATTTTTCTTTTCAGTTCCTCTCTCACTTTTGATTTTTATTCACTTTTTTAGTTATTAATTTTTCTTCTAAATTAAAATTAATAATAATGTGTTTATATTTAATTGCCATAATGTAAAAATAGATGAATAAAAATGTTTTACCTTTATTTAAGAATTTATTATTCCATTAACAATTCATTTAAAAACAAAGATATTTGATCCTAATCCTTCAATTACTTTAATTTACCTCTAGATGTTTTTTTAGCTACATATTTAATTAGTTAGATTCCTTGAATATTTTATAGTCAATTTCTAACGAATTAGGTTTTCCGTTTATAGATTTATTTTTTTCTTATTATTTTTTATAATAATATTAATATAAGTTTTATTATATATAATAAAATTAAATTTATAGAAACCAATTTCCCATTATGCCTTGAAAAATATAAATAAATTTGAATTAATAAAGGGGTTAACAAACTATTTGGAAACATCTATATTTCCATTAAGTCAATTATTTGCCTAAGTAATTAAGTATCCAATTATTAATTTTCCTTATTTCTTATAATAATGGTAATAGGTATATATAGTTTTAATTAGTTATTGATTTAGTTAAATACAAACGGTCATATTTAATCATAAAGAAGAAATAAATATAGCAAAAATTACTCATTAATTAATTAAGTAAATTTTCCCTATCCCTATCTTTTGGTCCAATCCAGTCACCTGGTCCAATATAGACATTTCCTGGTCAAATATAGCCATTGGAATGATCTTCTCTCTCTATTTAACGTGTAGCCATGATATGGTTCTTCAACTTGTCATGATGATGAATAAGATTTGTTGGTTCGAAACGCGTCGACAAATGAATTATGATGTGATTTTCTTCGAGAACTCTTCTCTATAAACTTGATATGGATCACAGAAGCCTAAATTCAACAATAACAATAATTATTATTGTTATTATATTATAATTCTTAGGCTTTATTAATTCAACCATGTTTATTTTAGTATTTTTAATGTTTATCTTAGGGTCTATATACCTTTGGTTTATAATATTAGTCCTCTTTGTTTAATATTATTCCCATGGGTTCATAATCCCTTTAGTAATAATATATTATAGTATAATATATAATAATATAATATTATAATAATATAATAATAATATTATTATTCCCAACTTTCTTTATATTTTAGTTGGATATTTATGAAAAACACTCTGCAACCCTAATGGCCAGGCGACCATGAGCTAGATGGTACTTTGGCCAAAAAAAAATATAGACTATTGAAAAGCGGTAGACCTAGACACTAGGAATCATAGGAGAATGATAGAGGAGGAGAGAGGGGAGAGAGGGGAGAGATCCCCTCCTATCAAGATGCAGCGACAGGGGAATCATGCAAGAATATCAGTAACCAAAAGCAGGCGGGAGAAACAAGAAAGTCAGGACCAGTCCTCAGACTGAGATGGCAGGTTGATAGCAGTGGTAAATGTTTACCATTTGCGATGGAGAAACCATGATTCATCATATCGATGAAGAAACTGGAGTGATACAAAAGTTATATGAAATACCATGCACTTATATGCAATTTCATTGGAGTATGGCTCATAGAAAATGGCCTCACCAAATGGATTAAGCAAAAATGGCAACCCCGACGCCATATCGAGCTAAAGCTGGGAGCAAGAGGCTTCTTCACGTAATATTCTCAAACCTAGAAGACATAGAAAAAGTATTTGAAAATGGTCCCTACTTTCATTATAATGCTGGATTGTTTATGAGATACTCAAAAGAATGCTATGACCCAGATAAGGAAAGGTTTTTGATAGCCCCAGTGTGGGTTAGGTTATTTTTCCTCTCAATGGACTTCTGGGAGCCAGAGATTCTAGAGGGCATAGAAAACATGATAGACAAAGTTGACAAAATAGAGAAAATGACAAGAAAAGGAAGGTACCCCTCATATGCTAGAATATGTGTTTACATGAATATAGTTGACCGCATCCCAGACATAGTAGAACTAGAATATCAAGAAGAGGTCTAGCAATAAACCCTAGACTATGAACATATCCTATTAAGATGTAGAAGATGTCATGAGTATGACCACCTATTTAAGGAGTGCCCACTAAATATAGAAGAGGAATATTATAAGCATAAACAATAGAGGAAAAATCAAGAAGACAAGGATGGGTTTCAAGAAGTAAAAAGAAGAAGAAGATAAGCAAGAGAGAATACCAGTGGGGGGAAAAAGAACAACAAGCCCAACCCAATAAAACAAACAACTTTGACAAGAAGAAGAAAAAGAAAAAAATAGGTCCAAACAATGGACTATTAGGGGGAAAAAGGAAAGGAAAGCAACTCGAGCCAAGGTAAACTAAAACCTAAGAGGAAAGCCCAAAGTGAGCCGACAGGGAAGGAGGAGAAGGAAGAGAGGGAGAAGATGGAAAACAGTACAATGGAAATGGATACAATTAGCGGAGAAGAACTAAGCATGGAAGAAGAGGTGCTGAGGAAACTACTGAACGAATGGAGACATCTAGATGAGCGATTGATTCCAGAAGACCAAAAATGAATATACAGAGAAACATTCCATTAGTATCAAGTGAAACAAGGGCAGGGAGAAGGTGGAGATGGAAAAACAACTGGGGCTCCAATAGGACATCACCCAAGACGAACCTAACAAAATGAAAGGTAGAAAGAAAAGAGGACGAAGAAACCTACATGAATCTATATATATTATGGGAGAAATGCTAGTGAATACAGGGAAGGTAGTACCGTTATCGGTAGTATTCCTCCAAATTAACCAAGTAACCCAATGACAATCACATACTAGAATATAAGAGGCCTTAATAGTAAAGGCAAAGAGAGACACTTAGCGAATATGCTAAGAAAAGAAAAACCTAAATTCATGCTGATACAAGAAACAAAAATCACAAGATGGAGAATAGAGGAAATCCTAAATAAAATAAAACCAATGTATGAATGCATGACTATAGATGAGAAAGGTAGTGCGGGAAGCATAGAAATATTGTGGAACGTAGCAGAGATCATAGTAGATTACTGGGTTGGCATGAAAAGAATCCTCACGAGGTGATTCTAGTTAATCAGAAACAAAGAATGGTTTATAGTCTCTCTAGTATATGGTCCTTATATTCTAGTGGAAAAGGGAAACTTCCTCCTTCAAATACAACAACTAGGAGAACTTCATGAGCATAAACTTTGGCTGATAGCAGGGGACTTCAATTTGATAACATCAATAGAGGAGAAAAAAGGTGGTTTTCAAAGAGAAAAGCCAGAGATGGAGAGTTTCAAGGTTCTTCAAGAATAACTAAAATTGGTAGACATCCCAACCATAAATTAAAAATATACGTGGAACAATAGGAGAGGAGGGAGCAAACAAATAGCCTCTAGGGTAGACAGATTCTTTGTAGTAAAACACTTCATTGGAAAAGATATATTCTATGAAGCAACAATCCTTCCATGTATAGGGTTAGATCATTGGCATATTAAACTCAAAATCGCAATGAACCAAAAGAACCAGAACAAACCCTTTAGGTTCAAGGCTTACTAGCTAAGAGAAACTACCTTTATAGATAAAATGAAGGAATTGTGGAAAGGGACTGAGAATGTGATAGGAGGAAGAAATCAAATGCACACCTTTCAACTCAGGCTAAAACACCTAAAAGTGAGCATTAAGAAGTGGAACAAAGAAGAATTTGGGAACATACATAATGATCAGGAGATACTTCAGATAAAGATGAAGCACATACAACAACAAATAATTGAGGGGGGAAGAAGTGAAGAGCTTGTAGAAGAGGAGGGACTATTGATAAATAAATTGGAGGAAAGGAGACAACAAGAGGAAATACTTTGGAAACAAAAATCAAGAATCCAATGGTTAAAAGAAGGAGAAAGAAATACAAAGTTCTTCCATAAAGCAATGGTACAACATAGACAACAGAACATAATATTCTCCCTAATGGACCAACAAGGCAATCGGCTCACTCAAAATGAAGAAATGGAGAATTTGCTAGTTTAACATTTCAAAGGGCTTATGACATAACCAAATATTAGAAGGGAGGATAACATTCACAAAATCAGTGAGCATATCCCTAATCTAGTAAGTAGAGATCAGAACCTGGATCTACTAAGAGTAATACCTAAAGTGGAGGTGGAAGAGGTAATTAAAAATATGGCGAGGAATAAAGCACCAGGGCCTGATGGATTTACTGCAGAATTCTTCCAAGTGACTTGGACCTTCATGAGTGAAGACTTAGGGAAACTAGTAGAGGAGTCCAAATGCACCAAAATAATGCACCCGACCCTAAACTCAACATTCTTAGCTGTGATCCCAAAGACAAAGCACTCAGAAGAGCCAAAAGGGTTCCGACCAATAGCTCTCTGCAATGTCATATACAAAATCTTAGCTACAATAATGGTTAACTGACTGAAACCCATGCTACCTGGCTTGATATCCCAAGAACAGATAGGGTTTGCCAAAGGAATACAAATAACAGACGACATAGTGGTGGCACAAGAAGCAATGCACTCCTTAAGAAAATCAAAAACCAAAGGAATGTTGGTAAAATTAGATTTGGCCAAAGCCTATGATAGACTGAATTAGGAGTATCTCCAAAAAATACTGAAGGCATTCAGCTTCAATGAAAGATGGATAAGCTGGGTAATGTCAATGGTAACCACTCTAGTTTTGTGAATTCTACTTAACGGATCCCCTACAGAAGCTTTCAATGCTACCAGAGGGCTTAGGCAAGGAGATCCGTTATCGCCCTCTTGTTTATCCTTGCAGGAAAAGGTCTAGGAAGATACATCAAAGAAAAAGTCTACATTGAACAATATACAGGCCTAAGATCTAGGGGAATTACCTTTGACTAACCCACCAGTAATTTGTAGACGACATAATGCTATAAGGACAGGATACGCTGAAGGAAGCCACAAAAATAATGGAAATTCTAACAGACTTCACAAGTGCCTCTGGGATAGAGATAAACAAAGAGAAGTCAGATATCTATTTCTTCAACACCCCAACACCCTCCCAAGATTTCCTAGCAAGATCCATGGGATTCAGAATGGGGAATTTCCCCACAAAGTATCTATGTATCCAACTAAATGACCAGTAGAACAAAGTGTCCAATTGGAAAACCTTGATGGGAAGGATCCAATGGAAAATGCAAAATTGGACATTCAGAATGCTGAACATCCCAAGTCGTATAATACTGTTAAAATTAGTACTAAAGTCCATCCTGATATACCAACTAACCAACCAAGCGACCCCTAAAACATTCTGTGAGAAAATGGTAGACATGTTCAAAAAATTCTTATGGCAGGGACCCAACACAACAAAAAAATGGGTGCTCCTATCTTAGAGCTAGCTCAACATATCCATAAAAGAAGGAGGCCTTGGACTCTGTGACCCCTACATTCTAAATGAGGTAGTGGGATAAAGTTTTTGGTGGAGATGGATATAGGGAGGGATAGATCTTTGGAAAAAATTATGGGATAGAAAATATGCTATGCCCAAGTCCCTTGAAGGAAAGCTAAGAAGCCAAAACGATAAGAAAGGCTCTGTAATCTAGAATCTAACCAGTGCCAACAAGGATCTGATTAGCAAACATATATTTTGGGAAGTCAAAGGAGGGGACAAAGCCAACTTCTGGGAAGAAGCATGGCAATAAAGGGGAAAACTTAACAACCAACTATAATTAGCAGAAATCCACCAATTCACCAATCTCCACGGGAGCAACACAATACAAAAATATTGATGCTTGGAACCAGATTGATACTGGAGAAAGTGGAAACAACAACAAGATTGACCAGAAGCAACAAAAATATCCCAATGGGAGCTTTATGACAAGGAAATGGCAACCAGGAAAATAGCGATAAAAGAAGGATCGAACATCCTAAGACGGGGCCACAAAATCAAAGGAATGTTTACAATAGGAGAAGGCTACCAATTAAAAGTAGAACATAATAGACATCCAGAAATAAATAAATGGGAAAGCATATGGAAAGTAAAAACATGGCTGAAGATAGCCTTCTTCATCTGGATCCTGAGCCATGGGTGAGCTTTAACATGGGACCAAAATTGCAAAAAAAGGAATGCAAGGCCCATTGATATGTGTCCTCTGCCGAGAACATGAAGAGACAATGGAGCACCTTACCAATGATTGCAATTTCAGTGATAACTTGTGGAAACAATACCAACAACTTTTTGAAATTAGCGACAGGAATCCAAACAACATGCAAACAAAAATAGAGAACTAGAGCATAAAACCGTACTAGAACATGATCCTGAACTGGGCCTCGAGACTCTTGCTATGATCTTTCCTGTGGAATATATGGAAAGAATGAAACAGACTAATCTTCAAGGATGAAGGTAGAGAAAAAGAACAAAAATGGAACCAGATAATCCAAAACATTAGAGAGACTATTCTTACAGAGAATTGGTTTGAGGAGGACTAGAAAACTAACCCAAACAAAGCAAAGATAATGGCACACCTAAACCTAAAACCAAGCATAATGCATAAGCCTTCTAGGAAACACAAAACCAACAAAGAGGAGGAAGTTAACCAGTTTAGAAGACCACAAAAGGATTTCGTTAAAGTAAATTTCAACGACGCTGCTAAAGGGAATCTTGGTGAGGCAAGGACAAGAGGAGTATTCAGAGACGACAGGGGGAGGAAACCCAGAATCTATGTGATGGAGTGTGGCAGTGCGAAAAATAATGAAGTGGAGCTTCACACCCTGAAAAAAGGGCTGGAAATCACAATAAGAGAGAAATATAAAAAATTACACATTGAAGGCGTTTCGAAAATGGCGATCGAAATAATAAAAAAGCTACAACAAGGAACTTAGTGGGAGAAGATCAGCCGAAGTTAGAGAACCACATGGCTAGTGCAGGAGATCGGAAAACTAACTAGACAAATAGACTACATACTTCCCACACACATACAAAGGAAAGGAAATGCAACAGCTGACAACTTGGCAAATTGGGGAAGCAACAATTTAGGAAGAATTGTAGACATAAACAAGGAAGAGCTACATCAGATGTAGGAGATGGTAAGCTTAGTAAAAACCTTGGAACAAGACAAGGAAGGGGAGGGGATCCCATAATCGGGGTGTAACACAAGGGAGGAAGAGGGACCGGGGAGATGGGATCGGTAAGGGGGAGGAAGCGTCCATGTGTGCAGAAGGGCAGGCGAGGGAAATGGAGTGAGAGGATAAGGGAAAAGGTAAGTGGACGGGCAAGGCATAGAAGGGACAACCCTTGAACGAAGATGGTAGGGGGGTCAGTAGGAGGGTGGGCAGAAGGACATCAGCAAGTGCCACGGTGAGGGATGTGATCATATGGCAAGAGCAGCCGAGAGTAAGCGAGTGTTAATGTGAGGAGGTGGAAGTCAGGATGGATGGTCACCATTCCAAGGTGACGATCTAGTCATTAGTGCAGGGAATGATGACATAAAGGTGGTAGCAAAAGGAAAATACAGAAAGGGGAGGGAAATAAATCATAAGGGAAAACAAGCCATAGACAAACGCAAGCAGAGGGAGGAGACAGGAACCAGAGAGAGGAAAGGTGGTCGAAGAATGACGTTGCAACCTATGGACGGAAGTGGAGCCAATACTACAAGTTGGTATGTTTATCCTCTAGCCCCTAGCTTCGTAAGGCATAGGATGAATTACTGCATTAATCTAGGGAATTTGTTCGAGAGAAGGTATGAGCATGGTAGGGAGGCACCGAGGAATTCCTGGGATCCTGGTTGGCTGAATATTGTAGAATGGGCAGTGAAAATCCTGGGGAGTAAGCTAGGAAGGGAGGGAATAGATTCCAGGGAGGGAAAGGTTTCCACCATGGAAAATTCTAAAAAAAAAACGAGGAAGAGTGAGACTATAATGATCCTTGTTGGAAACCCTAAGAGAAATCTAGAAGAAAAATAGGAAAAACCTCGGAGAGCAAGTAGAACTGAGAAGAGAGGGAAATAGGGAAACAAAAGACCTCTAGAGGTGTAAAACAATAGGGTCAACATTATGAGGGAAAACATATCCATGTCCAAGACTCCCTGCGATGCAAGAAACATCAAACCAACCTACCCTGGAGGAGAACTTAAGTAGATACCTCAGACAGGTTGTTTGAGCGACATATGTTGCTACGAGGGAAAAACTTCAAGAGCAGTAAGAATGGAAAGAACCCATAGCTATGAGAGGATTAGGGAATTTCTAAAAGAAACCTCGAAGAGCATAGGTTTTGGCACTAAAAGGGATAACAAAAGGGTCACAGGTAAAAGGGAAATTGTTCTATTTTATTATTATCAAATTGCTAATCGTAATGGTTATGTCATAGGTCTCACCACACACCACGCCTAGAACAGTGAGGAGGACAGTGAACAAAAAGAAGCAACCATCAGTAGGCACATAGACAACATGACGACTAGGAAGGGCAAGAGAGACACAAAGATGACAGAGGGAGCGAGTGGCTCGAACAAAGAACAAAGAAAGAAAGGGAGAAAGTTATGATGTGAACATATGAAAACCCTCATTGACACCTACGTGGCAAGGAACCCACTAGATATTAGAGCCCAAATTGTTGGATAGGACCGAGAACTAAATGAAAATATAAGGAACCAAGACATCCCCATGGAGGACTGGGAGAGTATGTTTCAAGATCCAAGGAACTCTCGAGGATGGCACTCCCTCTTTAGACAGACAATACAATAGTATTGGGTCATGAAGAATGTGGTGGCACAAGCCATGACCCTTAATCAGGAACAAGAAGTTAGCAGAAGACCAGAGATAAAGGAGGATGCTAAGGGAAAGGACCCTATCAAGGTAGAACTCCTCAAGGAAATTGCAATAGTCCATATATAAGCTTATAGAAACAACTTGGCTTTGGAAATAATTGAGCAAACACTTCAAGAGATGAAGAGGAGCGAGATGCCTAGCTCCAGTGCTAAAGCACTAGCCCTAGTAATATCCTCAGGCGAGGATTGAAGCAGAGGTCCAACACATTTCTGATAAAATTTTGATGAACAAATTTTACGTGTTTAATTTGAACAATAGTATAGATAGTTGCTAGATGGATAGAGAAAGACCTTTTCAAATTTTGGATAGGGTTTAATGTAGACAGATGGCTATCTGGTTTCCTTCGGGTATGTAAGTCACCTGGAGCAAACAAAAGTTCTAATTTTTGAATAGTTAATATAAATAGAGGAAGCACCACCAAGTTAAAAAATAATAATAATATAATAACTATTATATTAATATTAATATTAATATTAATAATAATTATTATATTGTTATGATAATAATATACTATGATTATTATTATATATTATAACAATAATATAAAAATAATAATAATAATCACAATTATATTGACTATAATTATATAATAATATAATTAATTATAATAATAATATGGATAATATATATATTATATTAATTAATATTACTAATATAATAAATAATAATAATAATATAATAATAATAATAATTATTTAATATAATAACTATTATATATTATTATATATTCGTTTTTTAAGGGTCGATAGACCAAGGTTTGGACTCAAAGGATGTTAACCACCCCCATCATCATTATAATAATATAAATAATTATGATATCATTATAATAATTATAATGATAATCTATTATTATTATTATTATTATTAATTAATTAATATTACTAATATTACTTATGAGTTTATATTATTATATAAATATAATATAATAATATATATAAATAATATAGTTGTTATTATTTATATAGTTATTAATAATCATAAATAGTTGGCGTTTAAAAAATACACATAATAATTATTAATGTGGTTGATATAAGCATATTTGCTTATATCAAGTACATTAGAAAATGTGATTGTATATTTGCTTCATATACAGAGTATATCAACCACATCTGGAAAAAATAGGTCAGCAGTCGACCTTAATGAAAAGCTTCAATCTTATTTTTGTGTCTTGGTGTTAGATTCATAAAATTGATACACTCAATAGTATCGAGAAAAAATAGGTCAGTGGTCAACCTCAACGTAAAGCTTCAATCTTCTTTTTGTGTTTTGGTGTTAGATTGATAAAATTGATACAACCAATAGTAGTTGTTGCGGGCATCGCTATCTCCTATCTCTATGCAAATTTTGATAATATCTCCTTCTATGTGTTACATTCATAAACTTGATATATTGCTTTTTAGTGTTACATTAATAAAATTAATATATAGTTAGTAGTAGTTGGAGTTTTATTATTTATAATATATTATTATAATAATATTAGTATAATATTCATAAATATATAATTACATAAGAATATTGTTGTTATTATTTATATAGTTATTAATAATTCATAAATAGTTGGTCTTTAAAAAAAATACACATAATAATTTCTTTATCAGCAATTGTAATTATTACTTGACCATGGTTGTTATTATGAGTTAATATTATTTTAATAATAATAATATAATATTATTATGTTGTTATTATGAGTCAATATTATTATTATTATAATAGTTCAATATAATTATGATTATTATTATTATTTTATATTATTGTTATAATAATATGTTCATAATCATAATATATTACACCAGAAACACATGAGCAATGCACTATTTATGAAAGACAAGCAATAATATGTAGATTTAACTCCTTTTTGCCCAAATTGGCTCACCTATTTCATTGGATCTTCACGAACTGGACCACACAATGTGAAATACACCTCTGTTCCAAGGGTTTCTTCATAGTGAACTTTCAGCTAGAATGAAAGGGCAGGGATCCAAAAATTGCTAATTTTCCAGCTGTCATTCCTATTGGGATTGCTCAGAGTTTTTTCAATTTTAACAGCCTCCCTAAACTTCTAGTGATGAAGAGGCGCAATCTTGGCGATAACATGGACCTCTTCAATACAAATGTGATGCTTGGTTCTTTCTGTGTGTTCAACCAAGGCAGGAGACCAGGTCCTCCTATATTTTATGCCTCTTGAGTGGTCTTGAATCCTTTCATTAATAGAGTGCCTAGTCTCACCAATATAGGGGGTCCCACAGTAATAGGGAATAACATAGACACCTTTCATATCTTTAGGGTCAACAGGGTCTTTTACTAATCTAAGGGAGGTATGGATGGTGCTAAGGGGTACTCAGTCTTCTGCCCTAGCTGAAAATACAAAAAGAACCAAGCATCACATCTGTATTGAAGAGGCTCGTGTTATTGCCAAGATTACATTTTTTCATCACTGAAAGTTTAGGGAGGCCATAAAAATTGAAAAAAGGCTGAGCAATCCCAATAGGGATGACGTTTGGAAAATTTGTAGTTGCTGGATCCCTACCCTTTCATCCTAGTTGCAACACACCCCCCGCCGCGCCCTGCCCATCACCACCTCGACTCGCCCCTTATGTTTTTCTCCTTAATGTGGTATTCTCCTTTTTTCCCCTCATCTCCTAGTTTGCCTGTTTTTCTTTTCAGTTCCTTTGCCTTTCGATTTTTATTCACTTTTTTAGTTATTAATTTTTCTTCTAGATTAAAATTACTAATAATATGTTTATATTTAATTGCCATAATGTAAAAATAGATGAATAAAAATGTTTTACCTTTATATATGAATTTATAAACCCATTAATAAATCATTTAAAAACAAAGATATTTTCTCCTAATCCTTCAATTACTATAATTTAACTCTAGATGGTTTTTTAGCTACACATTTAATTAGTTAGATTCCTTGAAGATTTTTAGTCAATTTCTAACCAATTAGGTTTTCCGTTTACAGATTTTATTTTTTTCTTATTATTTTTTATAATAATATTAATATAAGTTTTTAATATATAACAAAATTAAATTTATAGAAACCAATTTCCCACTATGCCTTGAAAATTATAAATAAATTTGAATTAATAAAGGGGTTAGCAAACATTTGGAAACATCTATATTTCCATCAAGTCAATTATTTACCCAAATAATTAAGTATCCAATTTTTAAACAATTATTAATTTTCCTTATTCCTTATAATAATGGTAATAGGTCTATATAGTTTTAATTAGTTATTGATTTAGTTAAATACAAACGGTCATATTTAATCATAAAGAAGAAATAAATATAACAAAAATTACTTATTAATTAATTAAGTAAATTTTCCATATCCCTAACTTTTGGTCCAATCCAGTCACCTGGTCCAATATAGACATTTCCTCGTCAAATATAGCCATTGGAATGATCTTCTCTCTCTATTTAACATGTAGCCATGATATGGTTCTTCAACTTGTCATGATGATGAATGAGACTTGTTGGTTTGAAACACGTTGACAAATGAATTATGATGTGATTTTCTCCGAAAACTCTTCTCTATAAACATGATATGGATCACAAAAGCCTAAATTCCAATATAATAATAATTATTATTGTTATGATATTATAATTCATAGGCTTTATTAATTCAACCAAGTTTATTTTAGTATTTTTAATATTTATCTTAGGGTCTGTATACCTTGGGTTTATAATATTAGTCCTTTTTGTTTAATGTTATTCCCTTAGGTTCATAATCCCTTGAGCAATAATATATTATATTATTACAATACTAATAATATAACATTATTATTATAATAATAGTATAATATTATTATTCCCAACCCTCTTTATATTTAAGTTGGACATTTATGAAAAACACTCTGCAACCCTAATGGCCAAGCGACCATGAGCTAGACGGTACTTTGGCCAAAAAAAAACTACAGACTGATGAAAAGTGGCAGACCCAGACACTGGGAATTAGAGGAGAATGATAGAGGAGGAGAGAGGGGAGAGATTCCCTCCTATCAAGATGTGGTGACAGGGGAATCATGCAAGAATATCAGTAACCAAAAGCAGGCGGGAGAAACAAGAAAGTCAGGACCAGTCCATAGAGCGAGATTGTAGGCCGACAAAAGAGGTAAATGTTTACCATGTGTGACGGAGAAACCAAGATTCATCATACCAATGAACAAACTGGAGCGATACAAAAGTTATATGAAATACCATGCACTTATATGCAATTTCATTGGAGTATGGCCAACAGAAAATGACCTCACCAAATGGATTCAACAAAAATGGAAACCTCGAGGCCATATCGAGCTAAAGCTAGGAGCAAGACACTTCTTCACGTAATATTCTTAAACCTACAAGACAAAGAAAAAGTATTTGAAAATGGTCCCTACTTTCATTATAATTCTAGATTGTTTATGAGATACTAGGAAGAATGCTATGACCCAAATAAGGAAATTTTTTTGACAACCCTAGTGTGGGTTAGGTTATTTTTCCTCCCAATGGACTTATGGGATCCAGAGATTCTAGAGGGCATAGGAAACACGATAAACAAAATTGTCAAAATAGAAAAAATGACAAGAAAAGGAAGGTACACCTCATATGCTAGAATATGTGTTTACATGAATATAGTTGATCGCATCCGAGACATAATAGAGCTGCAATATCATGAAGAGGTCTGGCAAGAAACCCTAGACTATGAGCATATCCCATTAAGATGTAGAAGATGTCATGAGTATAACCACCTATTTAAGGAGTGCCCACTAAATATAGAAGAGGAAGAGTATAGGCATAAACAACAGAGGAAAAATCAAGAAGACAAGGATGGGTTTCAATAAGTAAAAAGAAAAAGAAGATAAGTAAGAGAGAATACCAGTGGGGGAAAAAAGAACAAAAAGCCCAGCCCAACAGAATAAATAACTTTGAAGTACTACAAGAAGAAGAAGAAGAAAACAAATAAGTCCAAACAATGGACTATCAGGGGGAAAAAGGAAAGGAAAGCAACTTGAGCCAAGGTAAACTAAAACCTAAGAGGAAAGCCCAAAGTGAGCCGACAAAGAAGGAGGAGAAGGAAGACAGGGAGAATATGGATAACAATACAATGGAAATGGATACAAGTAGGGGAGAATAACTAAGCATGGAAGACGAGGTACTGAGAAAACTATTGAATGAATGGAGACATCTAGATGAACGATTCATTCCAGAAGACGAAAAATGAATATACAGAGAAACATTCCAGTAGTCTCAAGTGAGACAGGGGTAGGGAGAAGGTGGAGATGGAAAAATACCTAGGGCTCCAACAGGACATCACCCAAGACTACCTTAAAGAAATGAAAGATAGAAAGAAAAGGGACCGAAGAAACCTACATGAATCTATACAGATTATGGGAGAAGTGCTAGTGAATACAGGGAGGGTAGTACCTCTATCGGCAGTATTCCTCCAAATTAACCAAGTAACCCAATGATAATCACATAGTGGAATATAACAGGCCTTAATAGTAAAGGAAAATAGAGACACTTCGCGGATAGGCTTAGAGAATAAAGACCTCAACTCATGCTGATACACGAAACAAAAATCACAAGATGGAGAATAGAGGAAATCCTAAATAAAACAAAACCGATGTATGAATGCATGACTATAGATGCGAAACGTAGTGCGGGAGGCATAGCAATAATGTGGAACCTAGCAGAGATCCTAGTAGATCACTGGGTGGGCATGAAAAGAATCCTCATGGGGCAATTCTGGTTAATCAGAAACAAGGAACGGTTTCTCATCTCTCTAGTATATGGTCCTCATATTCTAGTGGAAAAGGGAAACTTGCTCCTTCAAATACAACAACTAGGATAACTTCATGAGTAGAAAATTTTGGTGATAGCAGGGGACTTTAATTTGATAACATCAATAGAGGAGAAAAAAGGAGGCTTTCAAAGAGAAGAGCCAGAGATGGAGAGGTTCAAGGTTCTTCAAGAAGAACTAAAATTGGTAGATATCCCAACCATAAATGGAAAATATATGTGGAACAATAGAAGGGGAGCGAGCAGATAGATAGCCTCTAGGCTAGACAGATTCTTAGCAACAAAACACTTCATTGGAAAAGATATATTCTATGAAGCAACAATCCTTCCATGTTTAGGGTCAGATCACTGGCCTATTAAACTCGAAATCACAGTGAACCAAAAGAACAAGAACAAACCCTTTGGGTTCGAGGCTTACTAGCTAAGAGAAAATATTATAGATAAAATGAAGGAATTATGGAAAGGGACTAAGAATGTGATAGCACGAAGAAACCAAATGCACGCCTTTCAACTCAAACTAAAATACCTAAAAGGGAGGATCAAGAAGTGGAAGAAAGAAGAATTTTGGAACATACATAATGATCAAGAGATACTTCAGATAAAGATGAAGCACATACAACAACAAATAATTGAGGGGGGAAGAAGTGAAGAGCTTATAGAAGAGGAGGGACTATTGATAAACAAATTGGAGGAAAGGAGACAACAAGAGGAAATTCTTTGGAAACAAAAATCAAGAATCCAATAGTTAAAAGAAGGAGAAGAAATACAAAGTTCTTCTATAAAGAAATGGTACAACATAGACAATAGTACATAATATTCTCCCTAATGGACCAACAAGCCAATTGGCTCACTCAAAAGGAAGAAATTGGGAATTTGCTAGTTCAACATTTCAAAGGGCTTCTGACAGAACCAAATATTAGAAGGGAGGATAACATTCACAAAATTGGTTAGCATATCCCTAATCTAGTAAGTAGAGATCAAAACCTGGATCCACTAAAATTAATATCTAAAGTGGAGGTGGAAGAGGTAACTAAAAATATGGCGAGGAATAAAGCACCAAGGCCTAGTGAATTTACTGCAGAATTCTTCCAAGTGACTTGGACCTTCCTGAGTGAAGACTTAGTGAAACTAGTAGAGGAGTCCAGATGCACGAAAATAATGCACCCGACCCTAAACTCAACATTCGTAGCCCTGATCCCAAATCCAAAGCACTTAGAAGAACCAAAAGGGTTCCGACCAATAGCTCTATGCAATGTCATATACAAAATCTTAGCTACAGTAATGGTTAACTGAATGAGACCCATACTACCTGGCTTGATATCCCAAGAGCGGACAGGGTTTGCCAAAGGTAGACAAATAACAGACGACATAGTGGTGGCACAAGAAGCAATACACTCCTTAAAAAAATCAGAATCCAAAGGAGTGCTCGTAAAATTAGATTTGGCCAAAGCCTACGATAGACTAAACTAGAAGTATCTCCAAAAAATACTGAAGGCATTCAGCTTCAATGAAAGATGGATAAGCTGGGTAATGTCAATGGTAACCACTCCAGTTTTGTCAACTCTACTTAATGGGTCCCCTATAGAAGCTTTCAATGCTACCAGAGGGTTCAGGTAAGGAGACCCGTTATTTCCCTTCTTGTTTATCCTTGTAGCAAAAGGTCTAGGAAGATACATCAAAGAAAAAGTCTACATCGAACAATATACAGGCCTAAGATCTGGGGGAAAGACCTTTGACTAACCCACCAGCAATTTGTAGACGACGTAATGTTATAAGGACAGTAAATACTAAAGGAAGTTAGAAAAATAATGAAAATTCTCACAAACTTCACAAGTGCCTCTGGGATAGAGATAAACAAAGAGAAGTCAGATATCTATTTCTCCAACACCCCAACACCCTCCCAAGATTTCCTAGCAAGATCCATGGGATTCAGAATAGGGAATTTCCCCACAAAGTATCTAGGTATCCAACTAAATGATGAGTAGAACAAAATGTTCAATTGGAAAACCTTGATGGGAAGGATCCAATGGAAAATGAAAAATTGGACATTCAGAATGTGAACATCCCAAGTCACATAATACTATTAAAATTAGTACTACATTCCATCCTGATATACCAACTAACCAGCCAAGCAACCCCTAAAACATTCTGCGAGTAAATGGTAGACATGTTCAAAAACGTCTTATGGCAGGGACCCAACACGACAAAAAAATGGGCACTCCTATCTTGGAGCTAACTCAACAGATCCATAAAAGAAGGAGGCCTTAGACTTCGTGACCCCTACATTATGAATTAGGTAATGTGAGATATTTGTTGGTGGAGATGGATATAGGGAGGGGTAGATCTTTGGAAAAAACTATGGTAGAGAAAATATGATATGCCTAGGTCACTCGAAGGAAAGCTGAGAAGCTAAAACGATAAGAAAGGCTCTATAATATGGAATCTAGCCAATGCCAATAGGTATCTGATTAGCAACCATATCTCTTGGGAAGTCAAAGGAGGGGACAAAGCCAACTTCTGGAAAGAAGCGTGGCAATAGAGGGGAAAACTTAACAACCAACTGTAACTAGTAGAAATCCACCAATTCACCAATCTCCATGGGAGCAATACAATACAAAACTACTGATGCTTAGAACCAGATTGATACTGGAGAAAGTGGAAACAACAATAGGATTGACTAAAAGCGACAGAAATCTCGATGGAAGCTTTATGACAAGGAAATGGCAACCAGGAAAATAGCGATAAAAGAAGGATCGAACATCCTAAGATGGGGCCACAAGATCAAAGGAATTTTTAGAATAGGAGAAGGCTACCAATTAAAAGTAGAACATAATAGACATCCAGAAATAAATAAATGGGAAAACATATGGAAAGTAAAAACATGGCCGAAGATAGCCTTCTTCATCTCGATTGTGAGCCATGAGTGAGCTTTAACAAGGGACCAAAACTGCAAAAAAGGAATGCAAGGCCCATTGATATTTGTCCTCTGCCGAGAATATGAAGAGACAATGGAGCACCTTACCAATGATTGCAATTTTAGAGATAACTTGTGGAAACAATAACAACAACTTTTTGAAATTAGCAATAGGAATCCAAACAACATGCAAACAACAATATAGAACTGGAGGAAAAAACCATACCAGAACACAATCCTGAACTGGGCCTCGAGACTCTTGCTAGGATTTTTCTTGTGGAATATATGGAAAGAATGAAACAGATTGATCTTCAAGGACGAAGGTAGAGAAAAAGTAGAAAAATGGAACCAGATAATCCAAAACATTAGAGAGATATTCTTACAGAGAATTGGTTTAAGGAGGACTGGAAAACTAACCCAAATGAAGCAAAGATAATGACCCACCTAAACCTAAAACCAAGCATGATGCATAAGCCTTCTAGGAAACGCCAAACCAACAAAGGGGAGGAAGTTAACCATTTCAGAATACCACAAAAGGATTTCATTAAAGTAAATTTCAAGGACACTGCTAAAGGGAATCTTGGCGAGGCAAGGACAGGAGGAGTATTTAGAGATGATAGGGGGAGGACACTCAAAATGTATGTGATGGAGTGTGGAAATGCGAAAAATAATGAAGTGGAGCTTCATGCCCTGAAAAAAGCCTAGAAATCACAATAAGAGAAAAATATAAAAAATTACAGGTTGAAGGTGATTCGAAAATGGTGATTGAAATAGTAAAAAAGCTACAGTAGGGAACTCAGTGGGAGAAGATCAGTCGAAGTTAGAGAACCGCATGGCTGGTGCAGGAGATTGGAAAACTAACCAGACAGATAGACTACATCCTTCCCACACACATACGAAGGAAAGGCAATGCTGTTGCTGACAACCTGGCAAATTGGGGAAGCAACCATGTAGGAAGAATTGTAGACGAGGAAGAGCTACATCAGATGGAGGAGATGGTAAGCTTAGTAAAAGTCTTGGAACAAGACAAGGAAGGGGAGGGGATGCCCTAATTGGGGTGTAACAGAAGGGAGGAAGAGGGACCGGGGAGATGGGATCGAGAAGGGGAGGACGAGGCCATGTGTGCGAAAGGACAGGCAAGGGAAATGGAGTGAGAGGACAAGGGCGAAGGTAAGTGGATGGGAAAGGCATAGAAGGAACAACCCTCGAACAAAGATGGCAGGGGGGTCAGCAAGAGGGTGGGCAGAAGGACACCAGCAAGTGCCAAGGTGAGGGATGTGATCATATGGCAAGAGCAGCCGAGAGTAAGCGAGTGTTAATGCGAGGAGGTGGAAGTGAGGAGGAGGGTCACCATTCCAAGGTGATGATGTAGGGATTAGTGTAGGGAATGATGACAGATAGGTGGTAGCAAATGGAAAAGATAGAAAGGGGAGGGGAATAAATCATAAGGCAAAACAAGCCATAGACAGACGCAAGAAGAGGGAGGAGACGAGAACCAAAGAGAGGAAAGGTGGCCGAAGAATGACGTTGCAACCTGTGGACGGAAATGGAGCCAATACTGCAAGTTGGTATGTTTATCCTCTAGCCCTTAACTTCACAAGGCATAGGATGAATTATTGCATTAATCTAGGGAATTTATTCAAGAGAAGGTATGAGTCTGGTAGGGAGGCACCCAGGAATTCCTGGGATCCTCGTTGGCCGAAAACTGTAGAATGGGAAACGAAAATCTTGGGGAGTAAGCTAGGAAGGGAGGGAAAGGTTTCCACCAATGGAAAATTCTCAAAATGAAACGAGGAAGAGAGAGACTATAATGATCCCTGTTGGAAACCCTGAGAGAAAACTAGAAGAAAAAAAGGAAAAACCTCGGAGAGCAAGTAGAACTGAGAAAAGAGGGAAATAGGGAAACAAAAGACCTCTAGGGGTGTAAAAAAATAGGGTCAACTTTATGAGGGAAAACATAACCATGTCAAAAACTCCCTGCGATGTAAGAAACATCAAACCAACCTACCCTGGAGGAGAACTTAGGCAGATGCCTCAGATGGGCTGTTTGAGCGATATATGTTGCCGCGAGTAAGAATGGAAAGAACCCATAGCTATGAGAGGATTGGGGAAATTCTAAAAGAAACCTCGAAGAGCATAAGTTCTGGCACTGAAAGGGATAATAAAAAGGTCACAGGTAAAAGGGAAATTGTTTTGTTTTATTATTATCAAATTGATAATCATAATGGTTGTGTCATAGGTCTCACCTCACACCACGCCTAGCACATTGAGGAGGACAGTGAATAAAAAGAAGCAACCATTAGCAGGCACATAGACAACATGACAACCAAGAAGGGCAAGAGAGACACAAAGATGGTAAAGGGAGCAAGTGGCTTGAACAAAGAACAAAGAAAGAAAGGGAGAAAGTTAGGATGTGAACATATGAAAACCCTCATTGACACCTACGTGGCAAGGAACCCACCAGGCATCAGAGCCCAAATTGTTGGATGGGAGCGAGAACTAAATGAAAATATAAGGAACCAAGACATCCCCATGGAGGAGTGGGAGAGTATGGTTCCAGATCCGGGGAACTCTCGAGGATGGCACTCCCTCTTCAGACAGACAATACAAGAGTATTGGGTCATGAAGAACATGGTGGCATGGGTCATGACCCTTAATTGAGAACAAGAAGCTAGCAGAGGACCAGAGGTAAAGGAGGACGCCAAGGAAAAGGACCCTGTCAAGGTAGAAGTCCTCACGGAAATTACACTACTCCAGATACAAGCTTATAGAAACAACTTGGCTTTGGGAATAATTGAGAAAACACTTCAAGACATGAAGAGGAGTGAGATGCCTGGCTCTAGTGCCAAAGCGCCAACCACAGTAATATCCTCGAACGAGGATTGAAGCAGAGGTCCAACACATTTCTGATAAAATTTTGATGAACAACTTTTACTTGTTTAATTTGAACAATAGTATGGATAATTGCTAGATGGATAGAGAAAGACCTTTTCAAATTTTGGACAGGGTTTAATGTAGACAGATGGCTATCTGGTTTCCTTCGGGTATGTAAGTCACCTGGAGCAAATGAAAGTTCTGATTTTTGAATACTTAATACAAATAAAGGAAGCACCACCAAGTTAAAAAAACAATAATAAAATAATATTAT
>APFE030826553.1:143637-219601 GCA_000404065.3 Pinus taeda | reverse complement strand
CCCTCTTTCCATCTAGAATCGATTACAAAATCCCTCTCACTATAATTACAGTGGAAATTCTCAGTAAAAATTGGAGCATGAACGACAGCCACCAAATATTTAGAATGGGGTTTTCTCGGTTACCTCTACATCAGGAATGAATCACAATCAATCACGAAGACCCTGGAAAATTCTAATTGCATGTTCAAAATTTTTTACAGAATTATGATATGAAAAGAATCATACATTAATGAAAATACCCCAGCCGTAAAGAATGGGAGTCCACATAAACCAATCTGAAATATGCGAAGTCCGTTAGTCTTTATGCGCATGAGGATTGCGCATATCCCTTTCGTCCTTCGCACTTCCCTTGTCTCTTATGCGAAGAGCTCTTCAAGTGAAATTCGATGAGTGAAATGAGCTCTTACTTCACTCATATATATATGTTTCCTTCCTCATGTTAAGGGGTTGCTTATTCATGGCCCTCCCTTTATTACATGTAAAGCCCACGTATATCATACATGCGGCATGCCCCACATAATTCATGTCGGCTTTAAAAAACTTGCCCAAAAAATACCCTGTTATATGAAAAAACTTGCCGCGTAAGAACGTTTGGTGCGTAAAAACGTTTTGGAAAAAGTTCCAAACGTCAAAAATCCGTCTTTAACTCTTCCAGGCACGTCACTCAAAATGGGGAATGACAAATTCCAACCATCAAATATGTGCAAAAAGCCTTATGACGGGCAAAATGCCCGTCAAATTCCATCCCTGCATGAAATTACTTAAATATTAAGTAAACATATGTATTTATAAAAGCTTATTAAATAAAATAATTATTTATTTAAAAAAAAACTTTTCTCCCTTTTGCTTATCCCTTTATTTTGCTGTGAGTATGCAGGTAGTAATGAGTACATTTAACATAATCTTATGTAATACATATTTATTAATTAGTGAGGTGTTCATTTGAGTTTGAAATAAAGAATAAGAAAATGGACAATATTGAAAATAACCTAGGTTTAAGAATATGTAGAAAATATGATTAAGCAAAATAGTTAATTACTTCTTATTTTTCAATTTCATATTTTTAATTTTATTTTTATTTAGATATATATTTTTTTTTAATTTGATCTCTATAAATTTATTAAATAAAATAATTATTTATTTAAGAAAAACTTTTATGGTCTTTACTTGTGATCTATTTTTAAATTCTGTTGTGCTTATGCTTCTACTAATGAGGAAATTTAACATAATCCTATATAATACTTATTTCTTAATTAGTGTGGTGTTAATTTGAATTTAATATAATGAATAAAAGAAATATGGTAGATTTAAGAATATTTAAAAAATATAATAAATAAACGTCAGGTGAAATAAATATAGAGTTGCTAAAACATGTTGTAAATACTAACTCTTAATTTGTTATTTTTATCTTGTATTTGTTTTTCATATTTCTTTGTCAACTCCTCTAGATTAAGTGAAAGCTCGAGGAAGCCATCATAACTATTGGACAATAGTTTAAATAATTCTAGATCTACTTGCTTTAGAACAAGTTCCAAAAAAAAAAAAGTTATAGGATAAACTCAATTTTCTTCCTTCCCTTTGTTTCCTGATAAAGGGTTAGGGTTTTCTTGAATTATTAACAGGTTCACCCTATCCATGCCGTATTTGATCAATTTAAGCCTTCTCGATTCTTTTCCTTCCCTTCTCGGATTCATGGTTTAGGTTTATCTGAATTATTAACAGGTTCACCCTATCCATGGAGGATTTGATCAAATTTAGCCCTCCATTTATGTTATTATAGAGGTGATGTTGGTATTAGGGTAGATAATGGTGCTAAATCATTTCACAAAATAGAAGAGTTGGCTTCATTATTCTTCAGACTGGTTAGGCCATCATTAGATTAGATTAATAATATTTAGTATAAATAATAATAAATTATGTTAATTGACTTATTGAAATATAAATAATTGAAAATAATATATTTTTTATTTTAATTATAATGTTTTTGCTGAAGCAAGAGTCTAACCTTCTATTTCATAAAATAAAAAATAAGATTACATCATGTATAAGGGAACTTGACTTCAATATGGACTCAGGAAAACCAAGGGCATTTTTCCATAGATTTGTCCACACCCTTTACACCATACAAATTTAATCTCTCAAAAATACCTTAGGTTGAACTATATGATTCATAACCCTAAAGTACAACTCCGCTAACTCCCCACCTCTCTGTCGCATCAAGCCTGAAAAGACCTTCGGCCCCACAGAACAGCTCGTTTAACTCTAACCGTCGATTATGGCTGCTAAATCGGATGATGCAGTGAGATTTCGTATAGCCCAAATCTACGAACCTTAATGCGCGATGGAGGGTGGTATTCACAATCCCTCCCTTGCCATGTGTGGGGTGACTAATGGGATCACTTCCAAAATCCCAAAACCACTTACCATCCCTCGACCATGCGATCACCTGGTAACCATTTGGAGCCTGGTTTTTCGTTACTTGAGAGGATAGCAGGGGAAAATCTTTCGCAGGATAATTCTGACTTCCCTTTCCGCACAAGCACACCTTGGAACTTACATCAAAGACTGTCATAGCATGAGAAAAGAACACTGAGTTTCAGTCCGAAAGAGAAGGGGGACTAGTCAACTTACACCTAAGAATTATGTGACCTTTCTGAGCAGGCCCTTCGTTGAGGTACCAACCAGAGTACTAAGATCAAACTTGCTTAGTAGTCATCTCTCCGAGGCTATTACGCTGGTCCAAAATCTAAAAATTTCTCTGTCCTCTATCGCTCATTCCTCACAGAGATATTTTAATCTGCCCTGAGGCATCTCCTACCATTTCATCTCAATTCTGCAATCTGAATTAAAAACTCCTTGGTTGGCCAGAGTGTCTGCTAATTTATTTGATTTTCATCGAACATGGCTGAAACTAATAGTTCGAAGACTTAGGAGATGATTTTGAATTCTTTGGTACAGTTGAATTAGTTTCCAGTGTTTTGAGACCTTCTCCAGCATAGCTCCGTAATTGATTCTCTTAACAACGTTTATGGACATCCCTGAGTCTGTCTCTATAATGACATTGGAGCTGTGATTCTGTTTCAGTAGCTCAAGGCATTGTTCTAAGGCCATTAATTCGGCCATATTGTTGGTGGCTTTGCCTAAATGGCAATGAAATATAAAGATAATGTTTCCTTCTTCATCTCTTGACACCCCACCATAACCAGTTGTTCCAAGGTTTCACTCAGAAGCCCCATTAATATTGCATTTCAGATACCATTTCGGTGGAGGATGTCAGAACTCCTTTTCCATTTCCAAATATTTTTTTCCCTGCTTAGTCCATTGGGAATGATCTCTTGCATTCTCAGTTGCCTGAGTATTCTTGTTTCATTTTTTGTGGGAGGGTTCTTAGGATAATTGCGAACAATGGTACTAACTGTCTCCTTAATCTGCTTCAAGATTAGATCCAATAGGAAAAAAGGAATAGTTTTTTCATCCTTGAAAAATCTTTTATTCCTCTCTTTCCAAACATTCCACATAATGAAGCTTGGTGTAAAGGCCAAAGCCAAATTAGGAAGCTCATTCTCTGAATAGTTTCTTCTCCACTTTTTTAGGGTATTAATGATACTTTCTTTATCTCTGTCTATCTGTTCAAAAATGGTGGCAAAATAATCCCACAACCAAGTGGTGTAGGTGCAAGTGTTAAGAATATCCTCCATTGTCTCCTCTTGAGCTTCACATAGCTGACATCTAGAAGGCCCAATAACACCTCTGTTCGGAATGTTTTCCCAAGTTAAAATTTTCTTGTGATGAACTAACCACATGAAAAGCTTGATTTTCATCCACCATTGGTGGCCCCAAAGATGTTTCCAGGAATTATCTAGTACACAGGAATCTAGGTTCGGAATAATTCTTTTTGCTTCCTTAAGATTAAAGGTGCCTTCTTTATTGAGGCCCCATCTTAACTAATCCTACCCCTCTGTAACCAAGATTTTCCTTTGTTTTAAGATACTTATGATTGCCTCTGCTTTTATTTTTATGGCTTTGTCATCTATGCAATCTATGCTTTTCTAATTTGTCCATTTTCCAGAGTTATACGGAAGATTACAAAAATCTTTAAATTTGATTAATCCTTGGGAGTCTATTTCCTGCTTGAGGCCCATAAATTCGTCTTTTAACAGCATTGGTTCCTGTTGCCATTTGTCTTCCCAGAAGAGAGCTAGATATCCTGCTCTAATTTCCCAGAAATTTTTGTTTTGTACTAGGCTTCTGTTTTTCCAGGCTTTATTCCAGATGTAAGAGCCCTTTATGTTTCCAGACATTCTAATAATATCATTTTTTTTCCACGAGCTTGCATATTTTTCCTTCCAAGTCTTACCCCATTGAGCTTTTGGTTCTTTAACCCATCTCCACTAGAGCTTGGCTCCTAAAACTTTACTCAGAATCTCCTGATCATCTAAGCCTAAACCCCCTACCTCTTAGGTTTACAGATTTTATCCCAAGGCACAAGGGCCCATTTCTTCCTTGTTTCCTCCTTGTCCCAAAGGAAATCTCTCTGGATATACCTGAATTGTTGTAAGACACCTTTGGGAGTTGGGAGAGTTGATAAAAAGAAAATAGGGATAGATGGAAGAACAACCTTTGTCAGAATCATCCTACTAGCTAGGTTCAACGATCTGATAGTCCATTTTTTGACTTTGTCTTGCATCTTGTTGAGTACCAGTTCCCATATACTTTTGTGCAAAGATCTGGCTGTAAGCGGAATTCCCAAGTATTTTGAAGGGAGGGAATCGCATTGAAAACCCAGAATCCTGGAGATGTTCATTTGAATTGCAATGTTAGTATTAATGAAAAACGTTTTTGATTTGGAGAGATTGACTTCCATCCCTGTAGCTAAGGCAAAGTCATTCAGGGTTTGTTTGTATGCTAAGGCTTTTTTGACTATGGGAATTCCTTACAGCATGGTATCATCCACAATTTGTTGGTGAGTCATTGTCTGACCTTGCTCTATCAATTGAAGGCCCTTAATGTTACCCAAGGCTTTGGCCTCATTAGTGGACCTACCCAGTCCCTCCATCATGATGATAAAGAGAAAGGGAGAGAGAGGGTCTCTATGCCTGAGTCCTCTAGAAGGAGAGAAGATCTCAGAGGGTGAGCCATTCACCAAAATAGAGAAGTTGGAAGAAGTAACCAGAGCCATAACCCATCTGACCTAGTTGTGATCAAACCCAAAAGCAGTAAGGATCTTCTTAATATAGATCCAGTTTACCTTGTTATACACCTTGGAAATATCTAATTGCATGATCATACCAGCCTACCTCATGCTGGTTAGCATGTGAACTACCTCGTGGGCTTGAATAATGTTATTTAGGATTTGTCTGCCTTCTATATAACCAAATTGTTCCCATGAAATAAAGAAGGTAGCAGAGGTTTGAGTCTGCTAGCCAAAGCCTTGGAAATAATCTTGTAAACCACATTGCATAAAGCAATGGGTCTGTACTTATCAATAGTCATGGTTGAATCTTGTTTGGGTATTAGGGAGATGAAGGAGATGTTGAGGGCTTTCAGAACAATCCTGTTTCTTCTAGAATCCTCCACCACATTCAGAATATCCTATTTAAAAATGTTCCAGCAGGCCTTAAAAAAGTCTACATTGAAACCATCTGGTCCTGGAGCTTTGCCATTCTGCATGTCTTTAATAACCTCACTGACTTCCTCTTCAGTTACCGATTTATTTAGGTTAAAATTGTCCTCTCTTGAGACCAACTTAGGAATATTTTTTGTAATTTCCTTGATGCGTTGCTCTCTCTCAGGATTGTTTACCTTAGTGATGCCTTTGAAATGTTGTACCAACAAAGCTTCGATATTTTTATGAGAGGTTTGAATCTCCCCTTTCTCATTCATTAGCGAAGAGATTCTGTTGTGAGCTCTATTGGCCATGGTGGATCTATGGAAATTTTTTTTATTACGTTCACCTTCTTTGAGCCATTGAATTCAATACTTTTGCCTCCAAAATATTTCTTCCTGTTTGGATAGATTCTCCCATTCTTGATGGTGTTTATCAGCTTGCTCACATTTGACTTTGTCAAAACCATCTGAGGTTAGTGCTTGATTGAGTTCTCAAAGTTTAGTTTCCACTGATTTTTTGTCCACAAAAATTTTATCAAATTCCTTCTTGTTCCATTCTTAGAGTCTGAGTTTGATGTGATGAAGCCTTTTATGTAGGAGGAACATTTTAGTGCCCTGGATCTGCAAATCTTCGGCCCACCATTTTTCAATGTTTCTGATGAAATCTGGGTGGGAGAGCCAGATATTTCAAACCTGAAGGGTCTATTCATAGGAGAATCAATCCCATTGATTTCTAATTGAATCGACCAATGATCAGAGCCTCCGAAGGGGAGAGATCTAGCTGTTATTTCCTTATTTTCAAGCAATAGCTTCTCTGAGATAAAAAATCTATCTAACTTGGAGGCGACCTAAGCCTCATCTCCTCATTTTTTATTCCAAGTAAAAAGGCCATTATGCATTTCTGAGTCAACCAGTTTCATGTCTTCTGAGAAGGAACGAAATTCTTCGGAGTCTTTACTTAGCAATCTGGTACCTCCTTTTTTTTTGAAAGAGATTTGATCTTGTTAAAATCTCCTCCAATGACCCAAGGTATATCTTCATATCGGCTTCTAAGATCTACTAGGGAGTTTAGGAAGCTGAGTTTCTTATCTATTCTTTGAGGTCCATAAACATTTGTGACCATGAAGGTATACACAACTCCCACTAATTGAATAATGACTGATAAATAATTTCGTGATGCCTCCGCATCTATTATGCTAACTTTTGGGGGTTCCAAAGAGTGAGGATGCCTCCCGCTGTGTTCTCTGCTTTAACTTCAAGAAACTAAAATCTATTAAGCCATTTGCATGGATTTGTTTTAATTTCTGAATGAAGCATTTTGTTTCCTGAATGAAAATTATATCTGGAGTTGCTATTTTCATTCTGTTACTTAGCATTCTTTGTTTTCTTTTACTACCTAGATCTCTGATATTCTAAGATATGAACTTCATAATTAAAGATTTGTGAAGGAGTAATTGGTTAGATCTTTCATCTTACCTGAATCTATCATTAGCTTTCCACACTCCATCAAGAGCTCATTTTGCTTTTTTTTGCCCCTCTTCTTTCCTAGATTTCTAGTTGCTAACCCTGGAGTTGACTTCACAGTTCTCACACCTCTTTGCTCTTGCTTGTGAATATTTTTACCTTTCTCCAACCCTCTTTCCTGATTTTTCCATAAAAACAAATGTTGTATTCTATTGCATTCTTCTTGAGGCAGTGAATCTATTCCTCCCTTGGTTCCCTGCATTAAGAATCCTTCCAGATCCAGGTTTTCCTTATCTAGAATTTCCTGTAGTTCATGATCTTCCAGATCTATTTCACTTTGGGTCATCTCCTAGTCCATTTCCATTTCTGTTTCACTCATCAATGTCTCTTTTTGATAACCAATATCTTAAGTTTGTGTGTTGTTTTCTTCTCTCTCTTTTTCATTAGGACGTAGTTCCTGAGATTTATTTTCCTTTGTGTTTTCTTCATTCTCTTCCAGCACGAAACTTGTTCTGACTAACCTTCTGTGCCTCATTATGTTGTTTCTTTAGCCCCTTTTTCCCTCCTTTTCCTCTACTTACAACTCTCTGAAAGCTTTTGGGTCCTTCATTGTATTGAGTTTCCCTTTGTTGTCTACTTTACTGAGAGGGCAGTCTCTGAATAGATGTCCATGCTCGTGGCATTTACAGCATTTGAATGGGATATGTTCGTAGTCCACTGTCTGCACCCACTCCTCATCAAAAACTTCCAGAATAACTTCATTCAGAAGAGCTCTTGATAGATCCATTTCCACACATATCCTTGCAAAGTAGGTATATTTTCCTCTTCTTGTGGCTTTAGAAACTTTGACAAAACACCCTAGTTTGTTGCCAATGGCAACTAGTGATTCAATTTGCCAATAATCACGAGGTAGAGAATAGAGCCTTACCCAAACTGGAACCGAAGTGAAAGTCTCCCGCTCAGGGACAAAGTTCATCATCCAACGCCTCATGTAGAGACCGACTGCTGCATAAAAGTAGGGTCTTCCTTCGAATATTTTGTCTTTATCTTCAATGCTTGAGAACACCATCGTGAAGAATCCCTTTGACCCAAGATGTAGGTCAATGCTTTCTTTGGGTTTCCAGTGATATTTGATCCACATCTGTAAAGCTTTTTCAGTGAGCCATAGTCCCATGAATTTACAGATTATAGCATAGGTTCCCATGTGTTCCCTGTGAGCGTGCAGAGCAAAATCATTTAAAATTACTCTAGGAGTATTTCTACTTTTTGTTTGCACGGTCCCTTTTGTTTTTTGTCTCTTGAACCTTGACTTTTGTCTTCTTCCTCCTTGTATTTTCTGCCACTGTTTTCCTTGGTCTTGGTCCCATTTGTCTCATTTACATTATCCCTGTTCCTTTCATCTGCAAGACCATTGCTCTTCACCACCGGTGTTTTTCCTTTACTAGTTACAACATCCCTATAGGAGGGAGACGAGCTCCCTCCTCTGCTGCCCTCCATTAAAAACCGACTCAGCAGCTGGTAATAACCCTAATTTCTCGTTTCCACTGTCGCGCTCTCCTCACATTCCACCTACATTTATTTTAATTATATTTATTAATATAGTAAATAAATAATTGAAAATAATTTATTTTTTTCAATTATATTTATTAATATAGTAAATATAATTAGAAAGTTTATTTATTTATTTATTTATCCTAGTCCTTAAATTATTTAGATTCCAATTTATTTTAAAATAAAAATAAAAAAACATAAATTTTAAAAATTGATAACCAAAAACGGTTACGTGACCTATGAATTTTTTTTGGCACTTGTAACACCATTCTTTTCTTTGACCCTGATAAGTACAAATTGAATTTTTCTATCTGCGCCACATATTCACTGTTTCAAACTGACTCATGTACGTGAATTTTAAATTATAAAATATAGTATGACTCTGATTTAAAACCGTTAAGAGTCTTTCTCCATCATACTTTCAACTTACAAAAGATCGTTTTGTATCTGACATAGGGGAAATAGTATTCAGACCGCCTTTTTTAAATGAAGGAAAGAGAAAGGGAACATTTTTCATTATGTTTTTCCTAAAGCATAAATCCTGACCGCACTAGGCTGCTGTCCAACATCCACGCAAAATGATCGATGCCATGGCTGGCCAAAAATCCCCTGTAGCTACAGAATAGGAAGAGCTGTAAGGCCCATTTAGCCACCACAATTTCTGCTTTGTATGGGCAGGAAGAGTAGACTCCACCCAATTCCGGGGACCACTGTTCACATAATTTTGAATTTTTCCTTCCAAGCTATTCACATAGTTATCTAATTGTTCTTTTAGATAGCTATACCCTATAACTCGCCCTCTCGCACAATGAAGGAATAATTCGCTTGCTCTATTGTCAGAGCATTGTCTCGAATAAATATAAGTCATGGTAATAGATAAAGACTAAAATTGAACCACTAAAGACTAAGTTTCAGATATTTCAATATAACACGTTTTCCAACGATCAAGAAAGCTGTAAGTACTCTTTCGTCGCTTGGTGCGATTGATAATGTCCTCAGAGCTTAGGCTGACCATACATTTGTAACTCTTATGATATATCATTCAGTGTAATCTCATTTTTCTTTGTGCACCTCGGAAATCAATGATATCAATGTGGGGCTATGATGGATATGACATTCATTGTATCCTTAGCTTTCTTTGTGCCCCCTAAATTCAACGTTGTCATGAGTACCCAAAATGGTCAAAATAACAGCTGTTGTGATCTGAAAAAGCAATGTCATAATGAACCAAAGCGTTCAAAAACAGCTTTCCTGATAGACCATAGACATCTACCTAAAAAATTGCTTCAAGTAACAACAATGTGTACAAAGATGACCCTGCAATTTAAATTTGATCTTAGTTTGAATGGTTTTTCTTTGTTTTGTTTTCCTTTTTTTTTTTTCCTCATAATGATAATATATTTTTTAAAAATTTCCATTAAAATTAGGTGAAAATGGTTGAAATAGTATACTTAGTTAAATTTGTAGTTTTTAATCAATTTATGGATTTCAAAATGTATTTCAAAAAAATAATGACCTCATTAATAATTATATCAGTAAATTGAAATTTATTATATATTTAGAGAGATTAATTTTTTTAAATATAAAGTTTTTAAAGAAAAAGAATTCAAAAGAAAAATTACTTTTAAAAAAACATTGATTGTTTTTTTAACCAAAAGACTCATATCATTGTTATGAAGTATTTTGTAAAACATAAAATTCATGGTTGAAATGACTACATTAATAAATGTCGTTCATATGGTACTATAGGCTTATATCAATCACATGCTAAATTACATTAGTAAATATGGTTCATATAGTCAATAGTCATGGATTTAACACTAATACTGATATCAATTAATACAAATTTTAATAATATTATATTATAAACATTTATATTATTATTATTATTATTATATATTATTAACTATAGTAATAATAATAATTATTACTATTGTAATATTAATGATAATATTAAGGAATTAATAAAACTAAGAGATTATTAATATTATAAACTCAAGGGATTGTAAACATATTGAATAATCCTTTTACATTTTGTATATAATTATGATTAGGATATAGATTAAGTATTTCTCGTATTTCTAGTAAGAGTGGTATCAAAACTAGGTTTTGAAAGAAAATGTTAGAAGCGTTTGGTTCGAACTCCACTGTTGTCGAAGTTGCAACTCATTGTGGAATCTAGGAGAACTTGGGAGAGTGTAATGTGCATGGAGTGTGACATGGCAGAATGCTAGTAATGGAACCTGGCAGAATAGAGATGACCTAGTGGAGTGCTTGAACGGTCAGACTTGCATGGGACCACGATTTGATTAGACATGGTTAATAGTACATAGGTGGTTTTGGAAACCACACAACACCACGCGTTGGTGGTATCTGAAGTTTGTTGTGTATTGCCATATTAAACCTTAGACGTGGTTAATAGTACATAGGTGGTTATGGAAACCACACGACACCACGTGTTGGTGGTATTTGAAGTTTGCCGTGTGTTGCCATATTAAACCACAACATCACGATTTTATGTTGAACGTTTTTCCAAACCACCACCCGGGACCACAATCCTAGTAAATCTTGGCAGGGGAAATTATGTCGGGTACCGTTGATTTGTGTGGACATGTGCGATAGATAATTGTCTCTCAGGGCCACTCATTGAGTGAAATACACACCGTTGATCATCATTGATCACTATCAATTAATTTTGACCGTTGCATCAGCTGTATGTTGGATGTGACCACCGTGACTTATGCCTTTGACCAATCATTAATCATGCCACAAAGGCTATTCACGGTTGGATTCATTTTATTCCAGTGTGTTTATAGTGGTTACTATTGGTCTATAGTAGAATTTGTGTCTGATGAGTGTTTATTATTAACTTGTAAGTAGAGTTTGTTTTTATTGAGAAAAAAAAAATTGAAAAAAAAAATGGTATACTCACATTTTTTGGCTGCTTATTTTATCTGCAAAAATGAATTTTTTGGTATCTTTAGTTGTTGTTGTCCTTTATAGAAAAGAAAGTTTTGAGGAGTGGTAGAAAAAAATAAGAAATACACTTATTTTTAATGATTTGTGGGATGGAGTTTGTGAGGAAAAGGAGAGAATGCACCAAAACCGCATGATGAGGTAAAACAATTAGCAATATGGGAAAGTAAGGATAAAAAGGCCTATGCTTTAATTTCTACTTCAGTCCCAGAAGAGGTGAGCATATACATTATTCAAAGTAACACAACATATGATGCAATAACAAAATTGAAAGAGCTCAATGATTCACATTCCGAATTGGAGATATTCCAATTATTATTGTTGTTGTTTAATATGGAAATGAAAGATAATCATCCATTTAAACTTGCTTATGAAATTAAAGTCATCATTCATGAAATTAAGTCTACTTCCTTTATAAAATCCCTTTACACTAGTTAGTCAGAGTTCTTGGAATCTCTCCAAGTTAGTGGGGAGTTAAAAGATTTAGATTTTGACAAATTAGTAGGAAAATTTGTAGAAAGAGAGAAGGATTTTGGCAAGAAAGAAACTTTACACAATAATAATACAAAAAATTATGTCTTCCTCAAAAAGACCAAAATCCTCAAGAATAATCAATCATAAATACGAAGTGTAGAAAAGGATAACGTAGGAGGAATTATAGAGGTAGGGGAGGAAAAACTAATGAGCGAGATAGACAAAAAAATGATAAGCAAAGAAATATTTCTGATAAAACAACTATAAAATGCTTGAGATGTGGTAAAATTGGTCATACTTATATAAACTGTAGAATTCCTTGAGACAAAATTAGTGAAAGAAGAGAAGAAATGCTTGAAAATAAAGTTAAACTAACTCCAGAAAAAGGAAAATCTTTTAATAACGCACATTATGTTGTTTGCCATTGTAATTTTAATATGGAATATATATTTAGTACCTCTTTCTCTTCATGTCATGAAAGTTGGATTCTACGCATAGGTGTCACTTGCCATATGACATTTAGAAGAACTTTTTTGAAAAATACAATAATAGTATTGATGGAGTAGTGTATTTGTTGAGAAGTCTCAAATCAAACCATTGGGGATTGGTTATATTCAGTTAAAAATTCCCAGAGTTGAAGATTATACTTTAAATGATGATGTTTACATTCCACAATTCCAAAGGAATTTATTAGCTCTTGTACAAATAAGACAATAAGAACATTCCATACACATATTTGATGGAAAAATGGAAATTAGAAGAGCTACTAACAACGAAACTGTACTAACTGGTGTGGAAGAAGATAAATTATTAAAGTTGAAAGGCATGTCATCTGTTGCATTAAATACTAATCATTTTGTTAAGAAAAATGATACTTTGTCATCATCTTTATTGTGGCATGCTCGCTTCGGTCATATCAATTATGAAAGTATTAGAATTATGAGACAATAAAGGATTAAGGTACTTCGAACAGTTACAAAAAAATGGACTCCATGTAATGCTTTTATATTGGGGAAGCATCAAAAACAATATTTTAAGAGCTCTACTTCTAGGTTTCGAGGAAATTAAGTCTCATACACTCAGATTTATGTGGACGTATGCATGTACCAACTGCTAGTGTAAATAAATAAATACTGACTTTTATTAAGGGTTATTCGAGGATGTGTTGGCTCTATCTTCTTAAAGTAAAATAAAAAAATTTTGATGTGTTTAAAAAATCTCATCTCTTGATTAGAAATTAAGCTCAACTTAATATTGGTACAATAAGCACTGAAAATGGGGGAGAATACACTTCACATGTTTTTGAAATATACTTGCAAAAGAATGGCATCAAACACCAAACCACAATATCTTATAATCCACAAATGATAGTGTTGTAGAACGAATGAAAAAGACACTACTTAATATGGTTAGATCAGTGATGTTTTTTAAGAATGTAAAATTAATGTTTTGGGTAGAAGCAGTGCTCTGCGCAACTTATATTAGAAATCAATGTCCTTTCTTTATCAATAACAATAAAACTCCAAATGAAATATGGTATAAAGATCTTCCTATTGTTCAACATTTTAGAACTTTTGGTTCTCAATGTGATGCCTTGATTCCCAAACAACAAAGAAATAATTTGAGTGAAAGAAGAAGAAAGCGTATATTTTTTGGGTATTCTATGACTTCTAAGGCATACCGATTGTACGATGAAGAGAATAAGAATTTTATTTGGTGAAGAGATGTAATTTTTCTTGAATCTAATAGAGATACACTCACTATTGGTAGATGAATTAATAAGTTAGAGAAGTTTTTTCATATGAATTTTTATTTTGAATCAGATAATATTCTTCCACACCCTAAATGTGGGATTCCCATTATTTGTGGATTTTCCTTCTCAAAATGGTGATAATAATTTTGTTTGTAAAGACAAATTGGATGATAAAAGAGTTTTTGTAGGGACATCAAGGACAAAGACAATAAGAACTAAGAGTAGGAAAAAAAGTAATGAAGAGTCTATTTCACAAAATGAGCAACGTCCTTCACAACCTCTATGAAGCTCAACTCGTATTAGAACATTCGTAAGGAAATATGATGAGTTTGAGATAAGTAGTTCTTCAGGTAACTATTCTCATTGTGAATTTATTTTTTCTGTTGATTATGAACCTACTTGTTTTGAAGAAGTTGTTAGTTATGATTAGTGAAAATATGTAATGCAAAAGGAATATGATGCCCTCATAAAAAATGGCACATGGATTGGTTACAATTGGGTTTATAAAACTAAGTATAAAGTTTATGGTTCACATGATAAGCACAAGGAAATACTTGTAGCAAAGGGATATGCATAGAAACAATGTGTTTGCTATATAGAGACATTTGCCCCTACAACTAAATGTGGCAATATTAGATCTTTTTGTGTTATTGTAGCTCAAAAAGGATGGAAAATTCATCACATGGATGTTAAAACAACTTTTTGTAAATGGGGATTTGAAAGAAGATGTTCACATGTTTCAACCAGAAGGTTTTTCTGTTAAAGGAAAGAACAAAAGCTATACAAATTAATTAATTCTTTGTATGGCTTGAAACAAGAACCATATACATGGCATGAGAAACTAACTGAACATCTTCATAACTTAAATTATAAGAACTTTTACCTAGAGGATGCAACTCTTTTTGTTAAGAAAGTCTGAAGATTTGTTGTATATGTAGTTGTCAATGTTGATTATTTGATGATCACAAGAAACAATGATGAATACATATCATCTAGTAATAAGGAATTGCAAAATATTTTTGATACGACTGATTTAGGTTTACTTCATTATTATATTGGAATTAAAGTTGATAAAAAACCTCAACACATTTTTATCTCTGAGAAGAAATATCTTGGAAATTTATTGAGTAAATATGGTATGTGGATTGTAATCCTGTTGCTAAAATGAATGGAGCAGAATTTGAAACTAACTTCAGAAGAAGGAAAACCATTTGAAGATCCAACAAAGTAAAAGAAACTTGTTGTAAGCTTGATTTATTTATCGATTACTCTTCCTAAGATAACCTTTCTTGTTGGAATACTTTCCAACCTTATGCATCACCCTTGTGAAGGGAATTGGGTAGAAGAAAAAGAAGTCATGAAATATTTAAAAGGAACCGAAACTTATGGTATCAAACATTCCATTTTTTTTTACTTTCATCTTCATGGTTATTGAAATTCATATTTTGATGGAGATAGGTATAGTGCAGTCTCTACTTCTGGTTATTTGATGAATCTTGGATTAGTAGCCATCAATTGGAGATCATGCAAGAAATATGTTCTTGTTGATTCTACCACTGAAGCTGAATATATTGCATTAACTCAAGCTACAAAATAAATCATTTGGCTTTGAAAAATACTTCAACATTTGCAGGAGAAACAAAAAGCTTCAATTCCTCTATTTGTCGATAGCTCTTATGCAATTCAATTGTCCAAGAATCCAAGCTTCCATGATCAAACAAAACATATCAAAACCATGTACCATTTGATTTGACATCATGTAGAGGCCCAAATAAACCATCTAACACATTTTCCAACTTCAGAACATATTGCAGATAACTTTACTAAAGCCTCAAGGCATGATAACTTTGAATAGTTTAGATCTTTACGTGATATGTCAAATGTCCCTTCAGGTTAAGGGGGGAAACGTTGAATAATCCTTTAGGATTTTTTATATAATTATGATTAGGACATAGATTAGGTATTCCCCATATCTTTAGTTATGGAGACAAAACTGTCTCCCTTTAAATTTGATTGTATATATATTTCCTTTTGTGTTTAATAAATACATCGTAAAATACTATATTTTCATTATGGAATTCTCGAGGCACTTGTAAGAAAACCTAATGGATTAATATTAAACCAGTATTTTGTATATAATTATGATTAGGATATAGATTATGTATTTCCCATATTGTTAGTTATGAAGACATAATTGTCTCCCTTCGAATCTGATTGTATAAATATGTCCTTCTATGTTTAATAAATACATCAAAAAATACTCTATTTTCATTATGGAATTCTCTAGGCACTTGTAACAAAACCTAAGGGATTAATATTAAACCCTAGGATTAATATTAGAAGCCAAAGCTATTATAAACCCTATTATTACTATTAAACTCTAGGATAAATATCATCAACCCTAAGAGTAGTATACAAAACCTAAGAGTAATATTATAAATCTTAATATCATAAGCCTTAATATATTATTATATATATTAAGGATTAATATTATAAACCCAAGGGATTAAAAATAAACCCTATGATTAATACTATAAATGCTAGTATTAACATTAAACCCTAGGAATATAAACTCCAAGATTACTATTTTAAACAAAAAGAATTATAAATATTGTGATAATGATTGTGAGATTGATTAATATTATAAACCCAAGGGATCAGTAAACTTAAGGGATTAGTATTAAAAAACCAAGGGATTAATATTATAAACCATTCATATTAATATGATAAACCCAAGGGATTCTTAATATTATAAACCCAAGGGATCAATAAACCTAAATGATAAATATTAAACCCAAGGGATTAATATTAAAGCCAAGGGATAAATGTTAAACCTTAGGATTATTATTAAAATCCCTAGGAGTAATATTAAACCCTAAGAATATAAACCCTAAGATTAATATCATAATATTGAGGTATTATAAACCTAAGGGATTAATATTAAAACCTAGAATTAATAGTATAAACCCAAGGGATTAGTAAAAACAATTGATTATTAATATTATGAACCCAAGGGATTGTAAACCCTAGTATTAATATCGTAAATCCTATGGTTATAAACCTTAATATTATAAACCAATATTAAAAAGCCATAATATTATAAACCTAGTATTAAACCCCAGTTTTGTAATGTAAAAATGCAACGTTGAATAGTTGCAATGCAATGTAACACTATAATGATTGATAGATTGATTGTCGTATGAGAGACAATGTTTGTCAAAATGCAATGATGGATAGATTTTTGTACCATTCAAATCTAATAATATTAAACCCCAACATAAATCGCTAATATTATAAAATCCTAACATCAATATGTTTTATATTAGTCTATTAGGGATTAATATAAAAAATATTTGAGATTAATATGATAGAACCATGGGATTGATAAACCCAAGGGATTACTAATATTTTAAACCTAAGATATTAAGATACCTTCGGGAACATAATGTTATAAACCCAAGAGATTAATATTGAACCCTGGGATTAATATTACACCATATGAATATAAACAATAAGATAAATATTCTAAAGACAAGTGATTATTAATATTAATAATCCCAATGGATTAATAGTATTATAGAATCAAGGGATTAATAAACCCAATGGATTATTCATATTAAAAGGTGAAGGGATTAGTGTCATAAATCAAAGGAAATAATGTATTAAACTCAAATTTTGTAATGTCACAATGCGACACTAAATTAATTGCAATGTAATCTATCATTGCAACAATGATTGCCACAATGTGACGATGAATAATTTTGTGTATTCCAATGTCACTCTATTAAATCTTAGGACAAAACTGTAACATTATAAAACCCAGTATAATAAACCCTAAGATCATTATTATAAATCCTAATATTATAAACCATAAGTTTAATCTATTAAACCCAAGGATTATTAATCTTAGTATTAAAATTATAAAACCTGGGATTAGTATTGTTAACCATATCCATCAACTATCATCATCCATGGTCAACCATTGCCACCCGCTATGGTTCACTATAGGTCACCTCTAGATATACCATGATTTATGGGGCAAGTATGGTTCATGCAAGGGATTATGATCCAAGAGATTATGAACCTAAGTGATTAATATTAAACCAAAAGATTAATATCAGACCCTAAGATTAATATTAGAATCCCAAGGGATTATAAACCTAAGGTATTAATATTAAATCTTAGGATTAATATCATAAGCAGGAGGATTAATATTAAATCCTATTATTAATATTATAAACCATGAGGTTAGTATAATGAATGTAACATTAATATTATAAACCCCTAAAATTAGAAACACTAATATATAATTATACATATTAGGAATTAATAAACCCAATGGATTATTATTATTTTAAACAAAAGGTATTAATAAACCTAATGAATTAATAATATTATAAACTTAAGGGATTAATATTATAAACTCGATAGAATAATATTAAACTATATGATTAATATTAAAAACATAATATTAGGATTACTTTTGTAATTTAACAATGTGGTGTTGAATAAATTGCAATGAAATGTAACATTGCAACAATTATTATCAGATTAATTGGCATATTGAGACAACATTTGTCACAATATGATGTTAGATATATTTTTGTACCATTATGATTTATTAGTATTAAACCCTAGTATAAAACCATAACATTATAAATTCCAATATAGTAAACACTAGAATTAATATTATAAACCTAATATTAAACCTCACTATTATAAATTATAAACCCAATATTAAAAACTTGAATATTATAAATTCTAATATTAAACCTAAATTTTGTATTGTTGCATTATGACATTAAATAAATTGCAATGTAATGTAACATTGTAAAATTATTGTGAGTTCATTGTTGTAATGTGGCATTCTGACAAACATCAAAATCAAGGGATTAATATTATAAACCCAACCGAATAATCTTAAATCCTAGTATTGATATTAAAAATCTAATATTAAAAATCCCTAAAATTAGAAACCTAATATAAACCTCACATTTTAAATGTAACATTGCAAAGTTGAATAAAGTGCAACACAATGCAAATTTGTGACAATGATTATGAGATTCATTATCATGTTAAGACAATATTTGTTACAATGAGATGTCTCGTTGATTTTTGTAGCATTCTAATGTGACCATATCAAAACCTAATATAGAACATTCAGATTATAAAACCAAATAAAATAAACCCTAAGATGAATATTATACCCTCTAATATTAAACCTCAATAGTATAAGTTATCAAAAAAATATTAAACCCCAATATTAGAAACCAGATATTATAAGCAGAAATATAGAACCTCAATTTTGTAATGTCACAATGTGATGTTGAGTAAATTGCAATGTAATGTAACACTGCGAGAATTATTGTGAGAATGATTGTTGCATAGAGACAATGTTTTTGACAATATGATGTTGGATATATTTTTGTGACATTCCAATATCACAATATTCAACACTAATGCAAAACCTTAAACCTTATTACAAAACCAAATATTAAACCATAATGTTATAAAGCCAATGTTAAAATCTTGAATATTATAAACTGTAATATTAAACCCCAATTTTGTAATGTCACAATGCGGAGTTGAATAAATTGCAATGTAATGCAACATTGTGACAATGATTGTCACATTTATTGTAAGAGACAATGTTTGCTGCAATGCAATGTTGGATATATTTTTGTACCATTCCAATATCACAATATTAAACCCTAATACAAAACTTTAACATTATAAAACCCAATAAATAAATCCTTAGTTTAATATTACAAAAGCCAAGATTAATATAGTTAACCCGAGCCATCTAATATAAATCTCATATATATATATATATATATTATGGATTATATATAATATATATCCCTATGTTATATATCCAAGGGATTAATAAAACTAAGTGATTAATAAAAACAAGGATTATGAATATTATAAACGCAGGAGATTAATAAAGCGAGCAATTAATATCAATATCTATTACTGAAATTAATATAAAAGAAGCCTTCAATATTAATCTTAATGATAAATTTATGTTAATATTAATTATCAAAAATTTGTTATTAATATTTAAATTTCAATAATTAATTATTAAAGTTTAATATTAAAATGTATATATATTATTTTACTTTAATAAATATTTATTATTATTAATATTATATTATAAAAACACTATATTAATATTTAAATACTATTAAGTACTATATATATATATATATTTTATCTATTAGACTAACCTAAGTACCCACGGGGGATTTGAACCAGTGACCTATCGCAAGGAGTGCCTTAACAACGCACCCATTCACCATCAATTCAAAGCCGCGTGGGCACTATTAAGTACTATATTAAGTACTATTAGTATTACTTAATAGTAAATTGAATGGATTATAAACCCTAATATTAATATTGCCAAATCTATGATTATAAACCTTAATATTATAAAACCTAATATTAATAATATAAATCCAATCTACATAATTCAATTATGGACACTAGTATTTATCACCCTTAAACGTAGCATCTATTTGTAAATTTCTTACCATTGGATGTACTTTTTCCTTGAAAGATATAACATGAGTGTAATTTTTTGCTCTCCATTTATTTATTCTTCCAATCCTTATGAATAAAACTTAATATTAATAGTAAATCGAATGGATTATAAACCCTAATATTAATATTGCCTGATTATAAACCTTAATATTATAAAACCTAATATTAATAATATAAATCCAATCTACATATTTCAATTTTGGACACTAGTATTTATCACCCTTAAACGTAGCATCTATTTGTAAATTTCTTACCATTGGATGTACTTTTTCCTTGAAAGATATAACATGAGTGTAATTTTTTGCTCTCCATTTATTTATTCTTCCAATCCTTATGAATAAAACTTCAATGGTCATTACGTTATATCATTGGTCCCTATAGCATTAGTTTCTTCCCAGATACTCTTTTGTCATGATAATGTTTAAGGAACTTTTTGTTTGAGCCGAAATTTCTACAAATTATTTTGTTAGAGGCAAAGGTGTGCAGCAAACAAATAAACAATATACACAGCAAATAACCATACATAGGAGACAACAGCTTAACGTGGTTGACCCAACCAATCTTGGCTACGTCCACAAAACATAGGCATCGGCAATTTTTATTATCAAACAGGAGATTACAAAAATTAATCAATTTCCTCACAAACTCTCACTCCCAATATTTGTACGGGCATGTAGTTTATAGCCAAGAGAATCTAACTGACTCACAAATCGTCTCACAACAAATATAGGATGCATTAACTCTCTCCTAACAACTTGGAGCTAATCTAGCAACAAATTCCTATTGTTGTCATACATTAGAGATTTTTGCCTATATATGAAACAAAAAATCTCAACAATCTCCACCTTGACAACAATTAGCCTGATACCCTGTTTGTTTATTATTTTATCTTTTCTGCAAGCCAAGAGAAGCCAAACACCAACATATCTTCTCTAACAAAACTGGTTTCGTGAACATGTCTGCACAGTTCTCCTTTGTATGCACCTTTTCAAGAGAAACTCCCCTTTCAGTGGTAACCTGTCTTACAAAATGGTACTTGATCGGTATATGCTTTGATTTACTATGATAGGCCGTATTCTTAGCCAAATGTATTGCACTTTGACTGTCACAAAATAACTTAATGTTGTCCTACAACCTACCAAATTCACCAAACAAACCTTTCAACCAAATCACTTCTTTGCAGGCATGAGAAGCGACAATGTATTCTACTTCAGTAGTGGATAAAGCAACAATGTTTTGTAGCTTTGACATCCAGCTGATAGCTCCACCTGCAAGAGTAAAGACATACCCTGAAGTTGACCTTCTCTTATCCAAATCACCTGCAAAATCAGAATCAACATACCCAAAAACAAATTCAATACTCTTATTGTAAGTGATACAATAACTACTTGTGACTCTCAAATACCGAAGCACCCATTTCACTGCTGACCAGTGTTCTTTACCCGGATTTGCCATATACCTGCTGATAACCCCAACTACATGTGAAATATTTGGTCGAGTACAAACCATCGCATACATTAAACACCCTACTACATTGACATATGGAATTTGAGACATAATCCTTTTCTTCATCTGTATTAGGACATAAACTTGAAGAAAGTTTGAAATGAGAAGCGAAAGGGACTGACATAGGCTTCACATTGTTCATACCAAATCTCAAAAGTATTTTCTAAATATACTTCTGTTGTGATAGCCATGGCTTACCATTGCTCCTGTCTCTGAAAATCTCCATGCCCAAAATCTGTCTTGCTGCTCCTAGATATTTCATATCAAATTTCCTTGCCATATGAGCCTTCAACCTGTTGATTTCTTCTATGCTTTTGCTTGCTAAAAGCATATCGTCAACATACAATACTAAGATAATGAATATGCCATTTGTAAATAGCTTAAAATAAACACAATGATCATATTCACTTCTAACATATTTCTGACTCAACATGAAAGAATAAAACTTCTTACACCACTGTCGAGGCGGCTGCTTTAGGCCATATAATGACTTCTTGAGCCTGCAGACAAATTTCTCATTGGATGCTGAAAAAACCCTTCCAGTTGTTCCCTATAAATTTCCTCATCTAAGTCTCCATGTAGAAATGCAGTCTTAAGATCTAATTGCTACAACTCTAAATCAAGCAAAGCCACTAATGCTAACACAATTCTAATTGAAACGATTTTAACCACTAGTGAAAAAATCTCATGAAAGTCAATGTCGGCTTTCTGAGAAAACCCTTTTGCAACCAGCCTCGCTTTGTACCTATCTTCCGTATCATTCACACCCCGTTTCGGCTTGAAAACCCATTTACACCCCATAGTTTTCCTGTCTTTCGGAAGCTCAACCAGATCCCATGTGCCATTCTTACCTAAGGCCATCATTTTGTCCTTCATGGCTGCTTTCCACTTGTCACTTTTCGAACCTTCTATTGCTTCCTGATAGCACAGAGGTTCATCGTCATTAGCAGTAAATGCAACTGAAGTAACATAATAATAATACCTTCTCGGTGGCCGTTTGATTCTTGTCGACCTCCTTAAGGATGTTTCTAGCACTTCCTCGATTGGCTGACTACCATCTGTAGGAACTTCTTGATGATCAGTATCAGAGACCTATTCATGATCTATACCTGAACCCTGTTCATGTTCTGATTCTGAAACCTGTTCATGACTAGTATCTGAACTATGGTCATGATGACTATCATTAGAAATGCTATCAAACTGAATGTGCTGAAAGTCAGATACATCATCCTATTTCAATCTACTATCTACATCTAACTGTACAAGAGAGGATTCATTAAACTTTACATCTCTATTGATGATGATTTTGCGGGTAATAGGATCCCACAATCTATATCCCTTTGTTCCAACACCATACCCAACAAAGATATACCTTTTAGACTTCGGATCTAATTTAGTTCGTTGATGTTTATGCACTAGAGCATATGCATCACAACCAAAAACTCTGAGTTTAGAATAGTCACAAGGGTGGCCTTTCCATACCTCTTGAGGAATCTTGCAGCCTATCGCTGTTGATGGAGATCAGTTTGTCACATAACAATCTGTTGCCACCGCTTCCGTCCACAACTCCTTTTGCAACCCAGCATTACTCAGCATACTCCTTGCTGTCTCTAGAAGAGTCCTATTCATGTGTTCAACAACTCCATTTTGCTGAGAAGTATCAACCGTGGTCTTATGTCTCTCAATCCCTGCATCCTTGCAATAGCTGTCAAACTCCTTGGAAGTAAACTCACCACCATTGTCAGTTCGTAAACATTTTATTGTTCTACCAGTGTTGTTTTTTTACCAATGCTCTAAACTACTTGAAAACTAAAAAAACATCAGACTTCCTTTTCAACATGTAGACCCACACATTCCTAGAAAAGTCATCAATAAACGATACAAAATATGACGAGCCACCATATGAGGTTGTAGGGGCTGGACCCCAGACATCTGAATGGATATAGTCAAGTATTCCTTTACTAGTATGTTTTCCTGTTTTAAACTTTTGTTTACTTTGTTTTCGAAACAGACAATGCTTACAGAAATCTAACTTTCCAGACTTTAAATTTGGAAGTAAATTGCGACCAGCCAAAATTTTTAACCCTCTTTCACTCATATGCCCCAATCATTGATGCCATAAGTGAATGGAACTACTCTCATGTTCAGACACCATAGACACATAATCTGACCGTGTACCTCCTTCTAACTGAAATAGATTTCCTACCTTCTTAGCTTTCAGAACTAGTAAAATACCTTTGTAAATTTTCATTACTCCAACTTGAATTAGAGTTTTATATCCATTTGAATCAAGTGCTCCTAATGAAATCAAATTTTTCCTTAAATCTGGTACATGCCTCACATCAGTTAACATTTTAGTTGTTCCATCAAACATTTGCAGTTGTATACTCCCAATCCCCACAATATTACATGTTACATCATTACCCATGTACACAATGCCATCATTAATTGATTTATATGTCTTAAACCATTCTTTATGAATACACATGTGGTTTGATGCATCGGAATCTAACAACCAATGTTGACCATGATTTGACACATTAACTGATAATACTTCATCACTCATACCTGAACCAGATGTCGAACCTGTATCTGTCATATTTGCCTCCTTCTCTGTCAAAGAATCTGCTTTAGAAGTTTGCTGTTGTCGCTTCCAGCAGTCCTTCTTTAAATGCCCTGATTTGCCACAAAACAAACACTTTACCTTACTCTTCTTCCCTTTCGACTTTGAATGTGAGTCGCTCGGCCTACTGGAGCGTCTTTCTTTTGAGCGACCTCTAACCATCATAGCTTCTGATATAGAGGTTTCTGAATGCGACCTTCTCCTTGTTTCTTCCGATAATAAAGATGCAACTACATCATAAAACTCAATAGTTTCTGAAGAACTAAGACTTATAGAAGTAACAAAATGACCCCATGACTCGGGCAATGAGCACAATAAAGTAATAGCTTTATCCTTGGATTGAATTTTTACTTCTATACTTTGTAATTGCACCAGAAGAATATTAAAAGCATTCAAATGATCAACAATTGATGTACCTTCCTTCATTCGCAAATTGTACAACTGTCGCTTCAGGAGAATCCTATTGGTTAAGGATTTGGTCATGTACAGTTTCTCCAGTTTCATCCACAAACCGGCAACTGTTGTCTCCACACGATATTAAACAGGACATCATCTGCCAGACACAGTCGAATAGCACTTACTGCTCTTTCTTCCATCTCGTCCCACTCATCATCTGTGATGTTGTAAGGTTGTTTGGATTTACCCATCAACACCTTTTCCACGCCTTGTTGGACAAGAAGGTCATGCATCTTCACCTTCTAGATCTCGGAATTATTTTTGCCATTAAACTTCTCGATTTCAAACCTGGCACTCTGAGTTTTCGCCATCTTGTATCAACCAAAAAACAATAATCTCCAAATCCAACTACTAAATACCAGAAATTAATATATATAAAAAACTGCCTAGGCCTGATAGCCTTTGCTTTCAAAAAAACAAAAATTGTTGTGCAAATTATTGTACAAAACCGAGTATCAAAGTTTACCAACAAACTTGGCGCGTTGGCGCTATCGTCACTACAACAAATCCACGTTGGCAGCAAAAAACACTTTGAGTATGAACATAAAGGTTTCAAACCTTATCCGTGCTGATCAGAATCGGTTCCGCACCATTCTTTGAGTTCATAAGATGCGAAGAAACATGTCCAGAAGTTCTGTGCAGAAGTCGCTTCCATGCACAAATTAATTAGGCCACGCCAAACACAGAAAGTACGCTACCGCCACTGACAATCAACACGCACCAGCAACAATGGACATACACAGCCCCACAGCCACGCCGATATGGTTTTTCATCATTCTTTGTTCGGTATTTGTGGGTATATAAACCTCCGCTCATCAAATATATGTTATATAATTCGGCCTTCCCACCTGAACAACATGAACATATGCTTTCATTTAAGGAAATTCAACGCAGCAACAATGCCCCATCATACCATGGGACTGACCATACTTCTTTTGCAATATATTCACAAGTTCAGGATTAAATCCATATTCCAGTGCTCACAGATTAACAACAGAATAGTGGATATACGCTCCACCTCCACGATAGACAGTAGCAGAACAATGCTGATGTGGATATATGCTCCATACAGCAGTGCACCAGCAACAAACCAGCAAGGTTTTTAATACCTCCACGCAGCTTCTTCAAACCTCCATGCAGCAGTCCACCATATGCACCACCAGCACGCAAAACTTAGTACCCTCATGCATTAACACGCAGGTACACAAGTAGGTTTGAAATACCTCCACGCAGGTTCACACGACGCCTCCAACATGCTCTAATACCATTTGTTAGAGGCAAAGGTGTGCAACAAACAAATAAACAATATACACAACAAATAACCATACACAGGAGACATCAGATTAACGTGGTTCACCCAACCAATCTGGGCTATGTCCACCAAACATAGGCATTGGCAATCTTTATTATCAAACAGGAGATTACAAAAATTAATCAATTTCCTCACAAACTCTCACTCCCAATATCTGTACGGGCATGTATTTTATAGCCAAGAGAATATAACTGACTCATAAATCCTCTCACAACAAATATAGGATGCATTAGCTCTCTCCCAACAACCTGGAGCTAATCTAGCAACAAATTCCTATTGTTTTCATACATTAGAGATTCTTGCCTAATATATGAAACAGAAAATCTCAACAATCTCCACCTTGACAACAATTAGCCTGATACCCTGTTTGTTTATTATTTTATCTTTTCTGCAAGCCAAGAGAAGCCAAACACCAACATAGCTTCTCTAACAAAACTGGTTTCGTGAACATGTCTGCACAATTCTCCTTTGTATGCACCTTTTCAAGAGAAACTCCCCTTTGAGTGATAACCTGTCTTACAAAATGGTACTTGATCGGTATATGCTTTGATTTACTATGATAGGCCAGATTCTTAGCCAAATGTATTGCACTTTGACTGTCACATAATAACTTGATGTTGTCCAGCAACCTACCAAATTCACCAAACAAACCTTTCAACCAAATCGCTTCTTTGCAGGCATGAGAAGCGGCAATGTATTCTACTTCAGTAGTGGATAAAGCAACAATGTTCTGTAGCTTTGACATCCAGCTGATAGCTCCACCTGCAAGAGTAAAGACATACCCTGAAGTTGACCTTCTCTTATCCAAATCACCTGCAAAATCAGAATCAACATACCTGCAAAAAAATTCACTACTCTTATTGTAAGTGATACAATAACTACTTGTGCCTCTCAAATACTGAAGCACCCATTTCACTGCTGACTAGTGTTCTTTACCCGGATTTTCCATATACCTACTGACAACCCCAAATACATGTGAAATATCTGGTCGAGTACAAACCATTGCATACATTAAACACCCCACTACATTGGCATATGGAATTCGAGACATATAATCCTTTTCTTCATCTGTATTAGGACATAAACTCGAAGAAAGTTTGAAATGGGAAGCGAAAGGGACTGACACAGGCTTCACATTGTTCATACCAAATCTCAAAAGTATTTTCTCAATATACTTCTGTTGTGATAGCCATAGCTTACCATTGCTCCTGTCTCTGAAAATATCCATGCCCAAAATCTGTCTTGCTGCTCCTAGATCTTTCATATCAAATGTTCTTGCCATCGGAGCCTTAAACCTGTTGATTTCTTCTATGCTTTTGCTTGCTAAAAGCATATCGTCAACATACAATACTAAGATAATGAATATGCCATTTGTAAATTGCTTAAAATAAACACCATGATCATATTCACTTCTAACATATTTCTGACTCAACATGAAAGAATCAAACTTCTTATACCACTGTCAAGGCGACTGCTTTAGGCCATATAATGACTTCTTGAGCCTGCAGACAAATTTCTCATTGGATGCTGAACAAACCCTTCCGGTTGTTCCATATAAATTTCCTCATCTAAGTCTCCATGTAGAAATGCAGTCTGAACATCTAATTGCTGCAACTCTAAATCAAGCAAGGCCACTAATGCTAACACAATTCTAATTGAAATGATTTTAAGCACTGGTGAAAAAATATCATGAAAGTCAATGTCGGCTTTCTGAGAAAACCCTTTTGCAACCAGCCTCGCTTTGTACCCGTCTTCCGTATCATTCACACCCCGTTTCGGCTTGAAAACCCATTTACACCCCACAATTTTCCTATCTTTCGGAAGCTCAACCAAATCCCATGTGCCATTCTTACCTAAGGCCATCATTTCATCCTTCATGGCTACTTTCCACTTGTCACTTTTCGAACCTTCTATTGCTTCCTGATAGCACAGAGGTTCATCGTCATTAGCAATAAATGCAACTGAAGTAACATAATAATCATACCTTCTCGGTGGTCGTTTGATTCTTGTCGACCTCCTTAAGGATGTTTCTGGCGCTTCCTCGATTGGCTGACTACCATCTGTAGGAACTTCTTAATGATCAGTATCGGAGACCTGTTCATGATATATACCTGAACCCTGTTGATGTTCTGATTCTGAAACCTGTTCATGACTAGTATCTGAACTATGGTCATTATGACTATCATTAGAAATGCTATTAAACTGAATGTGCTGAAAGTCAGATACATCATCCTGTTTCAATCTACTATCTACATCTAACTTTACAAGAGAGGATTCATTAAACTTTACGTCTCTGTTGATGATGATTTTGCGGGTAGTAGGATCCCACAATCTATATCCCTTTATTCCAACACCATACCCAACAAAGATATACCTTTTAGACTTCAGATCTAATTTAGTTCGATGATGTTTAGGCACTAGAGCATATGCATCACAACCAAACACTCTGAGTTTAGAATAGTCACAAGGGTGACCTTTCCATACCTCTTGAGGAATCCTTCAGCCTATCGCCGTTGATGGAGATCGGTTTATCACATAACAATCTGTTGCCACCGCTTCCGTCCAAAACTCCTTTTGCAACCCAACATTACTCAGCATAGTCCTTGCTCTCTCTAGAAGAGTCCTATTCATGTGTTCAACAACTCCATTTTGCTGAGGAGTATTAGCCGTGGTCTTATGTCTCTCGATCCGTGCATCCTTGCAATAGCTGTCAAACTCCTTGGAAGTAAACTCACCACCATTGTCAATTCTTAAACATTTTATTGTTCTACCAGTGATGTTTTCTACCAATTCTCTAAACTGCTTAAAAACTGAAAAAACATCAGACTTCCTTTTCAGCATGTAGACCCACACATTCCTAGAAAAGTCATCAATAAACGATACAAAATATGACGAGCCACCATATGCGGTTGTAGGGGCTGGACCCCAGACATCTAAATGGATATAGTCAAGTATTCCTTTACTAGTATGTTTGCCTGTTTTAAACTTTTGTTTACTTTGTTTTCCAAACAGACAATGCTCACAAAAATCTAACTTTCCAGACTTTAAATTTGGAAGTAAATTGCGATCAGCCAAAATTTTTAACCCTCTTTCACTCATATGCCCCAATCATTGATGCCATGAGTGAATGGAACTATTGTCATGTTCAGACACCGTAGACACATAATATGACCCTGTACCTCCTAACTAAAATAGATTTCCTACCTTCTTAGCTTTGATAACTAGTAAAATACCTTTGTAAATTTTCATTACTCCACCTTGAATTATAGTTTTGTATCCATTTGAATCAAGTGCTCCTAATGAAATCAAATTTTTCCTTAAATCTGGTACATGCCTCACATCAGTTAACATTTGCAGTTGTATACTCCCAATCCCCACAATATTACATGTTACATCATTACCCATGTACACAATGCCATCATTAATTGATTTATATGTCTTAAACCATTCTTTATGAATACACATGTGGTTTGATGCACCGGAATCTAACAACCAATGTTGACCATGATTTGACACATTAACTGATAATACTTTATCACTCATACCTGAACCAGATGTCGAACTTGTATTTGTCATATTTGCCTCCTTCTTCTCTGTCGAAGAATCTGCTTTAGAAGTTTGTTGCTGTCGCTTTCAGCAGTCCTTCTTTAAATGCCCTCATTTGCCACAAAACCAACACTTTACCTTACTCTTATTCCCTTTCGACTTTGAACGTGAGTCGCTCAGCCTACTGGAGCGTCTTTCTTTTGAACGACCTCTAACCATCATAGCTTCTGATGTAGAGGTTTCTGAATGCGACCTTCTCCTTGTTTCTTCCGATCATAAAGATGCAACTACATCATAAAACTCAATAGTTTATGATGAACTAAGACTTAAAGAAGTAACAAAATGATCCCATGACTCAGGCAATGAGCACAATAAATTAATAGCTTTATCCTCGGATTGAATTTTTACTTCTATACTTTGTAATTGCACCAGAAGAGTATTAAAAGCATTCAAATGATCAACAATTGATGTACCTTCCTTCATTCGCAAACTGTACAACTGTCGCTTCAGGAGAATCCTATTGGTTAAGGATTTGGTCATGTACAGTTTCTCCAGTTTCATCCACAAACCAGCAGCTGTTGTCTCCGACACGATATTAAACAGGACATCATCCGCTAGACACAGTCGAATAGCACTTACTGCTCTTTCGTCCATCTCGTCCCACTCATCATCTGTGATATTGTAAGGTTGTTTGGATTTACCCATCAACGCCTTTGCCACGCCTTGTTGGACAAGCAGATCATGCATCTTCACCTTCCAGATCTTGAAATTATTTTTGCCATTAAACTTCTCAATTTCAAACCTGGCACTCTGAGTTTTCACCATCTTGTATCAACCAAAAAACAATAAGGAAAGGCAGTGCAACAACAATGCCCTGTCATACCATGGGACTGACCACACTTCTTTTGCAATATATTCACAAGTTCAGGATTAAATCCATATTCCAGCGCTCACAAATTAACAACAGAACAGCGGATATACGTGCCACCTCCACGATATACAGTAGCAGAACAGTGCTGATGTGGATATACGCTCCATGCAGCAGTGCACCAGCAACACACCAGCAAGGTTTTTAATACCTCCACATAGCTTCTTCAAACCTCCACGCAGCAGTGCACCATATGCACCACCAGCACACAAAACTTAGTACCCTCACGCATTAACACGCAGGTACACAAGTAGGTTTGAAATACCTCCACACAGGCTCACACGACGCCTCCAACATGCTCTAATACCATTTGTTAGAGGCAAAGGTGTGCAACAAACAAATAAACAATATACACAACAAATAACCATACACAGGAGACATCAGATTAATGTGGTTCACCCAACCAATCTGGGCTATGCCCACCAAACATAGGCATTGGCAATCTTTATTATCAAATAGGAGATTACAAAAATTAATCAATTTCCTCACAAACTCTCACTCCCAATATCTGTACGGGCATGTATTTTATAGCCAAGAGTATCTAACTGACTCATAAATCCTCTCACAACAAATATAGGATGCATTAACTCTCTCCCAACAACCTGGAGCTAATCTAGCAACAAATTCCTATTGTTGTCATACATTAGAGATTTTTGCCTAATGTATGAAACAGAAAATCTCAACATTTTTGACCATTTATCTTGGCTTTCCAAATATTGAAATGCAATTGTTTTTTTTTCAAACCAAGTTCTTGTTCCTTATTTCGTATCCGTTCATGTGGTACTCCCTAACACCTTCCTTAATTTTTTCATACCGATGCAAAATCTCTTTTCAAGGAAGTAGTTCTAGAGACCTTCATGCTACCTTAGAGCTTGTTGCAGAAGTGGAAGGTTTCTTGGAATTGATTATTGGCATACCCCCAATTACCCCTAATTAATTGATTTTACATGTACTCAACATTATATATTAATTCACTCTTTTCGTATTGTACTTTATACATTGGGGCCCATTTTCATTATCAACAAGACACCTTGTGTTTGTTAAAGACCTCCATTAATGACCAATGTTTTGGCGATTTCTACCCAGATGTAACACCTTTTAAATGCTTTTCCATCAAAACGACATAAATTCCATGGTTGTTCCTAGTAATAGAACGGGTTCTACTTCAATTTTCCTTAAACAAAAAGGAAACTAGCTACTAGATTTTGATGGAAAATGTATGGCTGGCTATATATGATTTGGAAATAGAAAAAAATTAAGAAAACTAAAACAAAAAGCATCGTTAAACCTAAAAGATTCATGTGGATACCATGCATGGATCACACATGCATGACATGCATTCCCTGTAGCATTGATCTTATTACCTTTCATATCCTATATATGAAAGAATCTAGACAAAGAGAGGGAGGGTGAAATGAGAATGTTATTTGTTGGAAAAATGTTGAATGAAGTATCTTTGGTCATATCTATATTTTTCTTGAGATACCTATTGATTAGTTATAATAGTAGAGGTTAGAGATTGAGTAAAGCTGAATTAACCATTCAATTAGCTATTTGCTATTTCCTTATCGGTTCACACAAATAGATGGCTAAGGAGATGCCATAAACTTTAGAGAAGGAAGAACGAAGAACAACAAGAAGAATTAAGTATCAAATTTATTGTTACTCCATATTATATTATATATATTTATATGTATATATATTCTTTCTCCCCAAAATATTTATATTAGGTTGATTATTTATAATAGGAAATGTAATTTTGAATAGAGTTTTAGTTTCTTAAGTTATTAAATCATCATGTTTATTTCCATGTAATTTTATTTATTTCTGGTAAATGATAATGAGAAATGTTTTATGTGTTTTCCGTGTATAGAAGATCTCTTGATGTAAAATTGGGGTCTCATCAATTCGATTTCACATCCAAGAAATATATAAACATCATGTAAAAAGGTTTTTTCGTCATTCTTTCCCTTTAATTAACACACGCAAACCTACCTTGTCGAAATTTTAATAGGGATATATTTTTTGTTCTATATATGTTACTGGATATTTCACAAACCTACCTTGTGGAAATTTTAATACGGATATATTTTTTGTTCTATATATGTTACTGGATATTTCACAACATTTGATATGAGTAGGTGGTGTTGTGACGACCCTTGACATAGCAATAATTTTGGAAATATTTTCCAATAGAGGTTATCGAAGTCAATTTTGCAAGAAGTTGAATTAGGATTTTAGCTCCGATCTCTTGGTGGAAAAGTACGTAGGTGGTAAAGGTTTTATTTGTTTTCCATGTATGTAGATATATTTATCTAAAATTGGAGTGCGATAGATTAGATTTCACATCCAAGGAAAAAAAGGTCATACAAAAAGTTTTTTTGCGCCTGATTTTTCTTTATTTAACATCGATGCAAACATTGGGTAACTTTGATAGGGATGTACCTTTTTTTTCCTTTCTGTTTTTTAATGGATATTTCAAAGCCTATGATCTAAGTAGGTATTTTCATGAGTTCCCTTGAGATAGCAACATTCTTTGAAATATTTTCCAATAAATACTTCACAAATCATTTTTTCTAGAAATTGCTCTAGGATTTTAACTCTGATTTATGGGCGGAAAATGTCTTTGAAGAAAAAGCTAAAAACTCCACATTTATGTCCTTTAAAACATATACGGAAATGATAGTAATTAAAAAGCATCACCAAATTGTAGGTAGTTCATCAATCTTAGGATGAGAGACTCGATTCATCCTCTAGTGGTGAGTAGGCTGATCAACTACTATAAAAGTTTTGTTTTAGAAAAATAATTTCAAAAATCAAATAATGCAACATATGTTCAACTCGGCACAAAAAAAACAATGATAACACATTGATAATCTATAAGAAATAGCAAACAAGAAAAATCATATGAAAATTTAACTACTTTTCTTATATGGAAAATAATAATACCAACCTCTACATCAAACCTAAAAAGATCTAATGACATGTTTACTGGCATAAAAATAAATAGTGAAATAAAAGGTATATACTAGAAAAGTTCATGAGGAGATCAAAGCATAGAGAGTCCAATCTAAACATTTAAGCGAATTAAGTTATATTCTAATAAATAAAATAATAAAAAAAAAATTACAAGCTGTAATTCTCGTATTAATGCATGACTTGGTGTCAATGCTTTGTTGCAAGGATGTGGTAGGTTAGGTGGATGGTCAGTTTCTCAGGACAACACTTTGTCGTGGCAGGGAATTCTACGAGGCACTTTAGCAGGTTGTCGTGATACCAATTAAATGTTCGGTGTAGTGTCTTGAATTAAATCTAAACTCTACGCGGAGAGTTTTAAACCAAATATAAAATCTCAACCAAGAGTTTTAAATAGAATTTAAATTCTCTCCTTACCGTTTTTTCGAGGGAGCTGTTCACTAAGTTTTTGTCCTAAAAAATCTCAATCTGTATCTGATATTTTTTAAATAGAGTTTAACATGACACAACTATGGGGTGGAATAGTTTAAAACTCTCATCTTAGCCATTTTTGAACTCTCAAAACTAGTATTTTGAGCATTTTTTAAATAGAGTTGAACATGGCCAAACTATGGGGTGAAATAGTTTAAAATTCTCATCTTATAGATTTTTGAACTCTCAAAACTCACGTTTTCACCATTACATAGCTACAATGTATATTCATCGAATAATACTAAAGTGCATTTTCATAGAAATACATGTATTATCACGTGCATTCAAATAAAATAGAAACTCAAAACTATGTAAACTCAAAAATATATATAGATATATAACTTTTTGTTCATCACTTTTCCTTTATTGTTACACCATGATTCTTCACCTCTAATTTTACTTTATGATTCGTCACATCCTATTCCATAAACTAATCCCTGGTCAATAGACAATTAAAATTCTTAAAAATTACTATTGGAATTGTGTGCTAAAATATCAAAAAAATTATAAAGCATAATTCTTTTTCGAAAACGCACTATGATGATGTTGTGAAAACATTGTATAATATATTATTTTAAGAAAAAATAACACACAAAGACAAAATATTGCAGGAAAAATTTAAGCCAGGGACAAATAGGCTTAAAACAAACTAAGGAAAAACTAAACATTAGAGCATTATAGTTACAATGTAAATAAGCCAAACATGATAGAAAATCCTTAAGCAAGCTAGCGGATGTAATATAAATTTACATTGTATTAATTATATTTTACATCAAATAATAATCATAAAAACTTTAAGTTTAATATAAACAAAAATAGTTGGGGTCAAAATATATAAAGGTGTTATGAATGGTACATAGCATTGTTCCACCTAGATTTATTTATATATTTAGAGAGAAATAGACTAGTGACGATTTTAGCCTATTAGAGTATAACAAAGTTATAGCAATTTAGTTTGGTTGGAATACAAGTGTATTAGTTTTTGTAAGGCAGAATTTTGGGAATTAATTTGTTTTTTTAATTATTATTAATTTAACATTTACTCATATAATTTTTGAAAATAATTAATTTATTTTTGATTATTATTAATGTAGTATATACATCAATATAGTTCACCAAAATCATTTATAGTATTTAACTTTTAAAAACATATAGTTATTAATATTGAAAAAATTAATTTGTTCACATGTCATTATACAAAAAAATAAATATCTTATTTCAGGTTATTCACCACTTATCCGATTTTGTAAAAGTTTTATGGTAAAGTCTCTCCCATAGTTTGGAAATACCAACTGACAGTCATTGGTTATTGGATCTCTGAACTAATATTTCCTGTGTACCTTTGATGGACTAAGAAGGTCTATTATCAACGTTGTCATCTTCTTTCTTCTTGTTCGGCTGCGTTAACGCCATGAAGTTCAAAACGGTATTGCTTTTACTGGCTTCTTGCAGGTGATGCACTTTTCTTTAATAGTTTATATTTAATATAATTTTATTTGACCCATTAATATGACGTATTTAACCGATTAACATGATGTATTATGTTATGCTATCCACCCTTCATAACTTTGATTATTTATATGTCGATGTCTAATAAGTAAATAATATTACTTACGCTTCCCATAATGTGTGTCTATATAACGACGCAGGAAGTTGCATTTATAGAGACACAATTTTTAAGATATTTGGGCAACACGCAATTTTATGTGTTTGTGTTCTTTTGCTAGCTACTCAAAATTTTGCGTGAAATTTTCAAGTATGATTTATTATTATTATAATAGTTGCATGAGATTTTCAAGTATGATTTATTATTATTCTAGTTGTAATGGAGTGGATATTGAAAGTCAACCCCATATTAGTTTGTGTGTCATCAATTTTGTTGGTAAACAAAAATTATAGTATAATTTGAGATATTGAAATATAATGATTTTTTTTAAAATAATTTATTTATTTAATTTTAATTTGATTGGTTATTAAATTGACATGTTATTTACTGGTTTTGCTTCTATTAATCTATTAAATGCGCTCACTACCTCTATTAATTAATCAGAAGTACATAAATCACATCAAAATGGGCATTTATGATACATTTTGTTTTGTGAAAGTGATAAAATTATTGTTAATGAGTATAATCATTTTATATTCTTATTATAAAAATGGCTAATGATTAATATATTCTAATAAAAAATATATTATTTAAAATTACATATATAATTTAAAATGATTATTTAAAATCACATATGTAATTTAAAAAGATTTATTAATGGTATGTGAGATATATTTTTATTTTTTACATTATATGTTTAAGGAGTAGAGGTCACTTAGATTTTTTTGTGAACTAGACTACATATGACAGATTTTACACTATTTATGAACCAATGATATTCAAAATAATAATATCTTTGTAATATGAATAAATATAAAATTTCTCATATTCACAAATCAAAGTATAATAATAATTTAAGATAAGGCCTCTATATCCCAGTCTAATAATAAGATTTTCATAATATTGTATCCACAAACTATAAAAAGCCAAATGTAAACTATTAATAATTACTTCTATGTTGCAATACAAATAATGTTAATTTACAAAATTCAATAATGTATTTAACTACAATTTAAATTAATCTAATTATAACATTTTAAAAATTTTAATCTTTGTACTTTTATTCTTTTCTACTTTAACTTATTTATATTTAAACTAAGTGGCAAGGACAAACTACTATGTATCCTTTGCTCAACTGTCATATTAGGTGTTGTGGTGGTGCTACTATTGGTTTGAGATCTTTCGATAAGTACTAAAGGCTACTCTAGTCATGCTAGAATGGAAATTGTGAGTTTTATATTACACTACACCTACATTTCAACATTAATTAATTTTTGTTTCTCTAATATTGGATTGCTTTTCTTCATTGTCTACAGCGACGTGTTGTCTATTGGAAAGTTTAGAGGACCTTTTTAAGATCAGAGTTGTTCTATATATATTTTTTACAATAACCTCATAGGCATGACTATTGTTACGAGAAAGGATTACATTGAATAATGAGAAAAAATTATCTAGAATCTAATTATAGTTTTCTAAACTCCTAATGTGAAATACTAGATTCTTGCCATGACTGCATAATTTTATGTTTGGTTCGATTGAACAAATTCATAGGGTGTTTAATGTTGTTCAATAGGGCATATTGATGCTAGTTGGAGCGATAATTGGGGCATATTCATGGCAACATTACTCATTTAGATTTTTCTTGTTGTGATCTTACATATTAGTGTGATCTAGGTTTTTAGTTACAGTGTGGGCATACACCTCTTACAGTGCAAGTATTTGGATGATCTCTTTAAGAAAAATGATATCAATGCAAGATATAAAAATATTTCTTTTCATCTTAGCCTTTAAGTCTCATGGTTACCTTTGAAAGATCATTCTTATTAATCTTGCACGGTATATAAAAAACAAATTTTGAAGGATAGAGGATTGTTCATAGACTAACTTTTCTTCCATGATCTTGAAGGTTACATGATCTAGATATGAAACTACCAGAATTTTCCAGTTATTCTTGTGATCAACCTCTTTTGTTACATTAACCTCTTTGTGATTTTCTTTACATGAATCTAACCATAAATTGAAGTGAGAAGACAACCTATTAGAAATCACTTTGGTTCCATTAATGAATGTTTCTACAACAAAAATACTTCCCTCCTTTGAGTAAGCTCTTTATCTGAAGTTGGGTTTTATTTTACACTCGGGATAATGTAAAATGTTTTTCCTCTTTCGCTATTCTTTTTCGATGAATATCTAATGACATTGAAGTTATTGGATCTCATAAACATTACAAATAAGTACATATCATCCCTTTTGATCTAGATTGGATTATTATATTGTTTTTCATCCATCTTGATGCATTTTTTGTGAAAAAAGTGGAGGAATCATCTCACGGGTCCGTTTTTACTGGAAGGACTAAATTTGGCAAAATGGGGTCTCAAACCTTCCTGGAGTGTTTCGAGGCATGAAACAATTTTGTTTTTTTTTTTTTTTGGGGGGGGGGGGGGGTGGGTTTTGTAAATTTTTTCCTTTGTATTGCTGAACAAATTTATGCTATTCTCTACACATGGATATTTCCAATGGTGTAAGAAGCACATCAATCAGACTTTGTATGAAAACGTTATGCCACTCAGAAGTTGACCTTCCTTTTTTCACACCTATAGTTTGGGACAATGCTGAGCCAACCCCCATTATTCATGGAAATTGGGCTAACCATGTGATTATATGTAAAAAAATATAGAAGAGTCTATGTTCTAATTATAGTTAAGATTTAATGTAGTCAAAATTAACGACTAGTAGGTTATTGGGTTGTGTTATCACCGGGTCACTAGTAGGAAGAGACATTCTGATGAAAGGTGATTTTGGGGGTAAGGAAAAATCGCTTTCGTATCAATTTTTCGATCCTGAGGCTTGTGGGTTATAGCCCACAATCTGAAGTGATATGTATGAGTCCAAGAAGAGAGTTGTAATACAAAATGTACAAAAAACATGCATGGCAGCACTAGGTTGAATGTGCTTTATGAAATGTTGGTATAAGGGGGCTGGTTGAAGGATGGCAACCAACACTCGGATGCTTAGTGCAATTCCTAGAACTCTTCCAAGTCTGGCATGAAGTTGAGGGCTTCTGCTAGAGGAAGTGCTCCTGATGTTTTGAAGAGGGAATCTTTCAACCATGAAAGATGGGTCTCACCCCATATAAAAGGGAGAACTTCAATCTGAAAATGGAGGTCTCAATCTGTGAATTAAGGATGACCAACAACTCTGGAATGTTTAATTCAATTCATTGAACTCTTCCAAAACTGGAAGGAAGCTGAAGTCTTATTCTAAAGGAAGTGTTGCCAATTCTTTAAAGAGGCATAACCAATTGAAGGCATGATTAGGGGCATCTTTGTCTCTGGCTACAACTCTGAATCTCGAATGGTGGGTTGTGGCTCAGGCTCGCTTGATGTGGCTTTGAAGCTTGTAGATGACCATAATCCCCCCCCCCCCCCACTGTTAGATACAAGGTGAGATGATGGAGAAAACTCAACTCCAAGATTGTTCAATACTCTAGAACAAGTTTGGACATATGACTGAAATATCTTCTTGGCTGGTTATTCCCATTACCAAGAATTGATCCATCCAAGATGAATTTTTGTTGTTGTAGGAGGCTTGTTTTTGAAACATCTATTTGAAGAATGACTGGTTTTATGATAGTGCTTACATGGATGAATATCAAAACAATGATCTTTCATATGGCTAACTCGGTCAAAGTGTTGGAATTTAACAACTTTTGACTGCGAATGTGAAGGAGAAGAATCTGGTATAGGTAAAGGTGACACCTCATCAAGAAATCATACACTCTAAAATTTAATGGGGTTGGAATAGTCTGGAATATGAAATGACACATCCTTGTCATATCCAAGACTATTTATGTGCTTGTTAAGGACAAGTTCTTCCCAAGGTTTAATGATGGGCGTGGGCAGCATATGCTGAATTTCTACTTCTGCATTCAACTCTGCTCTTGAGATAGGTATTGCATCTGAATCAATCTTAATCTCATTGATATGATTACTTTTTAGCGGCTGATGGGAGTAGCCGATGGGAGTGTGTATCAATTTTTTGAATAGAAACAGATTCAGTATGACAAATCTTTTGTTTTAATTCTTCTTGTTGAAGCTGAGATTCTAATTGCAAAAAATCAATCTTTTGATGTGCATCTTGTACACATATTTGAATATGAGCAAGATTGGCTTTGCTAATTTTCACTGTGTCTTCAATAGTACATTGTATCACTGTTTTGAGAAACTCTAATACATTACAAATTAAATCCATTTTTCAGCCAATCAACCTCAAAAATTAGTAAAACAATGAGGAATACAACACTAAAATTCAAACTCCAATATAACACAATCAACAACAGAAAGGATATAATGCATATGCCGTATAGACCAACTTGCATGCACTCCCCTATTACATCATGTTTGGGCAGACCTCTACATTAATTGGAAACCATTAGTGCTCCCTTAATCTAATCACATGCACTCCGCAATGGGGTCTTACATCACCAAAATTCCACAATAAGTACTAACAAGATGCAAACTTCGAACCTCTACTCATAAATGGCACTCCTTGTGCATAGCCAAATGCATTCACTACATAACTCCGTGTTCATACATATTACTCAACATATATGTTATACGAACAAAATCATAGGTATATGAGCCAACATGAAGTCACATGCCAACCTGTATTTATAAATTACGGATTTTATATATATCCATTCTAATTGGCGCAAAGACTTCAATTAATCACCTCTCACAATTCACCCTTCAATGGAACCAAAGATATGAACCTAATAATACGTGAACATTAATGTTCGATACCATCTTGATGAAGATCCCAAGTGTTTGAAGGTGTTTCCAATACCGTTGCAAAATGAAAATGGTTTAGTGCTGCATTATGACTGAATGGCCTCTCACCAGATGATAAGGTCATTACCGTGACACATGGTTCTATGTTACAATGATTAAGTTTAGAGACTGGAGAAATTCTTGATACAGTAGATAAATCTCATGGCGGGGATATCACATGTATGGCTTGGGCACCTCAGCCTCTTGCAACAGAAAATGGTCTCACAACAATTTTAGCTACAACCAGCAACGACAAAAAGGTGAAGTTTTGGACTGCCCCTAAATTTCCTTCACATTGAAATTGGTCGTTGTTTTACTAATAGCCATTGCTTAGGTCCTTGTATATTCATCACTCATCGCCAATTTGTATCGCGTGAATGATATGAGAGACATTCGCATTTACAGCATGAAAGATATGGTTATCAAATGAATTTAGGAACTTGTTGGAAGAGAATGAGCATACAACTTTCAAGTGGGAGTCACAACCTTCACAGAAATCAGTCTCATGTACCTGTCTCGACGAGAGGAATAGTTGTAGGTTCAATACACTGTACATTAATGCAATGTTCACTGCACTGTATGCATAGGTGTCAATGCAGAGGAATGACCAACATATAAAATGGCTATCACAAATTATTGTTTCAAGCTTCTAGCTTCATAACCAGTGACAACACAAGCGTTAATCAAAATTAAATGCACAATGAATTAACGAAGACAACAATCAGGTTGTCAAGTGCATTAGGTAGCCAAGGGAAGAGGATATGCCCAAGTCAGAATACGAAAACTGAATGGAAGAATTGATGGGCAAAGGACTAGGTTGTTTTTATTTATTCAAGAGATGAGTTTCACTCGGGAATGTAAATTTAGCCAGATCTGGAACGGTGGGCAGAGACGTTATTGACAGGCCTGACAAATACGCAGAAAATGGGATCCAATAGAAAATTGAAAAACTGGCAAGCAGCAAATAGCACTGAAAAGGACAGTTTGGTAACAGGTGCGAGGCTTTAAATACAACAACTGATGCGTTCAATTGTGGTATGGCACATAGCATTCAACTGAACCCCATCTATATTAACGGATAGCATGGAGGTGAGGGGCGTTATTATGTCATCCTAGCGTTATTTATGACAACAGTGGTATTGGGAGTTAACCATAATGCATGATTTTCAAGATACTAACACAATGCATGGATATGAATGCATCATTGCATATACATTCAGCATATGAACCAACAAACATAACAGGAGAGACTCAGTGCTTCATTGGCCGTTGTGGAATTCAATACAGTGCCAAGTTGTTTTGTATTCCCTTTGAACTTCAAATCCAAGATACATTAGTATGGTTAGAGCTTAATGGAAAGATAGCTGGCGAGAAGTAGGAAGAGAGACATTATGGAAAGGATTGTCAGACACATTTAGACCTAACACTCTGATACCATGTTAAAATTACATGGAAGGTAAACAATAAGGATGGTTGATAAACATTGAATTGCATTATCATTGACATGATGTGCATTTATAGTACACATATGTGATCGTTGGGTTTCACATCCCAAGGTCTTTTGGACTTTCATGGCTGTTCACATTCTACACCAACCCATAGAGGATTAGGTGTCCAACATCTTTTACATCATAATCACGTGGCTAGCCCCTTTCCCATGAATAATGGGGGTTTACATGATATCCTTTCTAACTATAAGTGTGAAAACATGTACGTCAACTTTTGAGTGGCATAACCTTTTGCCTATGGACTCAGATTGATGGGCTTCTTGCGTTGTTGAAATATCTATGTGTGTAGAACAGAAAACGGTGCAGCACTAAACCAACAAATTTTACCCTAAAAAATGTCATTTTATGCCTCAAAAAGCTCCGAAAAAATTTCAGACTCTAGAGCTAATTCTTCCATTTTTTCCACTAAAAATACATCGAAATAAACAAAAAAAACAGTGTAATCATAATGATTCAATATGAATCACATTCAATCAATTCTAACATTTATCTCCTTTATTAACTAGGGAAAAAAATCGACATCATGTACCAAAAAGATGCTACTTATGAAGGGCATTGATTAAAAACCATTTTTCCTTGCCATATTCCCTCGAATGCGAAAGATTACCTGTGATATTTCATAATCGTGTGCTCATGTTATTCAAGAAAATTGATGGTTAGTTAGCTAAAACCTCATATGATTCTCATGGATCTAAGTATAATACTAATATATAATATTAACCCATATGATAATAATTTCCTATTGGCATTAGACCTTTATACTGATTTTATTATGCTGTTGCTTATTTTAAGCGTTGCATAGCGTCCTGAAAAACTGTGCCAATGCAGTTTTCAAGTTATAATATGGTTTTCATTATGGTAAAATGGGTAATGTGAAAAATAGCTAAATCTTGGTTCATTCACTGTAATGTCAGCCGTTTAGAATTTCAAAATATATAGAGTTTGGTTGTGATGATTTCTTAGACGAAGAATCAATTTATAAATAATAATACTAAGCAGCAGCGGTGAGTCAAAGGACAAAACCATGTGATTTCTTGATTCACTATTAAAAGAAAATATGGAGTTTGGTGGTCATCATTTATGAGATGAAAAATAAATAATTCTTAAAAACCTAAGCAGACAGTTGAAGTAGGTGCCCTGTAGTTGCTGTGGCTTGACTGGAATTCTGTGGTGACGACTAAATTCGGAACTCTGTAATCCCCAAGATGCTAGAGTGAAAGAAATAAATGGAAAATATTAAATCACAGTACATTTAAAAAGTTGAATGAAAATCTATCGTAATTACGGGGATGTTCTCATTATTTTACTTATTAAAAGCTAAAAAGTGATTAGTATTTGATTTACAACCCGGAATAAATAATCTTCAATTGAGACAGAAAGTTTTAGAAGTGTTTTCTTGTGTAATTTTCAAAATATAATCAATAATCAAAACTCATCATTGTGTAATTTTCAAAATATAATCAATAATCAAAACTCATCATTAATTTGTTTTTAAATATAATCACTGTAAATTTTTAATTTTATTATATTTATAATATATATCAAAATTTTATAAAAAAAATATTTTAAATTTTTATTTACTAATATTATATTTTCAATTTCATTTTTAGTTATTATTAATTAAAAAATTTCATATAATGTATGTAGTTTAATTTATTGAAGATATTTTATTGATTTTTTCACAATATTAACATGTTTAATTTGTTTGTTTCCTTTATTAATTTGACTATTATTTTTTTTTTCCTATATAATTTTGGGTGAGAGTATAATTTCTTGTTATTTAAAATGTATTTTTGAGAGTAAAAATAAATTCAATCTCTAATAAATTTATATACCCTTAAATTTTACAAATTATACCTATCAAGTTAAATTATCACTAAAGAACAAAAATATCTAATAATTATGGTGATAAAAAAATCAAAAATATCTAATAGTTATGGTGACAGCATGTTTATTGTGTAATAGTAAATTTTGAACTTAATTATCAATAACTAGAATATTCTTATTGGTATATACAAATCAATGGTTAGAATTTATGTCCAAACTATTTTCCTATTGATCGTTATTAGTTTAGCTTTGATCATGGAAAGTTATAATGTTTAACTTTATAAATAATTAAAGTATTTCTATTTTAACTTAAAAACAAATTGTTAGCATTTGGTGACAACTCATTTATCTTTTTTTTACATCTTTTGTACTTAGCATATTTTATCCAATAATAATATGTTATTTAATAGCTTCATGGTTACTACGATTATAAAATACAATGCATATTAGGATAGTTGTTTGCTACTAGCGCTGATATGGTTGTAACTTAATGCTATTATAGTAATGAACCAATTTTTATGATGACAACAAAATAATGAAAAAATATTTCTAATATTTGCATATATTCTCTTAAAACTATCAAGCCAAGAAATAAAGTCCTTGCCTTATTTGATTTATTCTTGCCAAATTTTTATTTTTTTGTAAGCTGAGGTGGTGCATTTCTATTTCTTCAAATTGTACTAGGTGATGCATCATGAGCATCAACACCCAGATGGTCTGAACCTATTTGTTGGGAAAACAACTCTAGTGACCATCTGGTTGAGTGATAACTAGGTGAAAATCGAAATTTTATGAGTTTATCAAATACAACTAAATAAATGAGACTGTATTGATAACTTCTATTGGCTACTATGCTACTCAAAATGAAAAAAAAAAACCTTTGTTATGCATATGAAAGAGTCTAATCAACAGAATATTCTATTGGGGCTAGGTCCTTGGCATTGGATTCTCATTGTTCTATCGGTAGCAAATATGGGATGTGTCTCTCTATGTGATCCAACCAAGGATTTTGCTGCTGGATTTAGTACTGGATTAGCTGGAGTTACCTACAAATGGCCTATAATTCCTTAGTGAATCATGGGCTACCGGTGAGTGGTAACATTAGGGTCTTCGCCAAAAACATTTTCATGAGCCAATAAACATGCAAAGAATGCAAGAATAAGGCGTGACAACCATGATTTTGTCTCGGGTCTTAATGATATCTCCCTATTCTTATTGCATTTCTTTCTCGTTTGGGTCCATATTAAATCTTATTTCAAAATCCCATTCATCGATGATGTTTTGGACCTGATAATGTTTGTCAGTTTTGTATGACTTAGCTGCATTAATGATCATGCAAGGAGTGTGACCTCAACTCTGACCTCTGTTGGTACCGGTTTGAGCATATCGATAACCATGCCCCTACCAGCAGCTAAACCATTGGTACAAAGGGACATTGCTCTAACCATTATTTCTCTCCAATTCCTATTGTTTCCTCTACTTGGAACCTTTGCATAGCGAAACTTAATACCTCTAACCCATACTCGGGATAGAGAAAGGGGTACTTCCAACTAAAAACAATTATAATAGAGCTTGATGTCCCTCGAAGAAAATCTACTTGTGATACCTAATAGAAAACAAAGAAAAAACATAAATTCAATTGACCATGTCCATACAACTTCCATATAATGTCGATCAGGGACTAAGTGATCCCATCCCATCCCTCTGTAATGGGTATATTTCTAGTGTTTCCTATAGATTTGCAAAGAGCGAGTATAACCATGGGCTCTAATTCCCTTTGTATGACTTCCACTGGTGAGCCAAGTGTGTAAATTGGGAGACCCTCTCCTCCCTTCCTGAGTGTAACTTATCCCTTGCATAGGGAATACCCACTGCCAGAAAAGGCAAAGGACTAGCCGTAATGCTAACCTATCCAAATTGGCTATTATTGAGAATTTCAAAGCATGAGAGAATCTCCTTGAACCATTTCCTAACATATAATAAAAATCACAGAAGAATGATGACATAGGACCATGATTGGCTCACCAAACCCTAGAATAGAGGGTGGTAATGGTGGAATAGGACCCACAACTAGCCCTAAAACCAGACCAACTGCATAACCCAACTAAGAAACCATAATTGACATTCAAAGAAGCTTTTTTGTTGATATGCATAACCATATACACAATATAAATTAAATAACCATCCTGGACAACCCTCAAAAACTATAGGAGACCAATGAGAACACACAACTGTAGTCCAAGAAGAAAAATTGTTTCGCCCCCCTCATTGCACCCACAACTCAGTCCCTCAACCCCTATTTATATTCCCGAGGTTCCTTTTTATTTTTCTTCAATCGAACTATGCTAACAATATCAACTACCTCTTCATACATGAACCTCGCCGCATGCCTCCCTTTCAGATCATTATTGCCACCGAGTGTACTGTGCATGTGACTGCATGTGTGAGGGTGGCCACACCAGCCCCCTTCTTAATGTACATGTTTCCATTATGGAAACCTAGATCGCATGGTATCTCTTTGGTAAAATTGCATCTTGATGGGGGTTACTAATTCCAAATTTTATCTGATAGAAACTTTTTTATTTTTTTGCAAGTGTTTTTAGTTTTTTTTTGGTTTGAAATGAATCAATAAAATTTTTTACAGTCTTGTGTACTCAAATGAATTTAAATTCTTAGAAAAAAACATTAATTATATAAATTACAAAACTCAAGTTTACCCTCGCAAAAAAAATCACCAAATTTCAAACAAATTTAATATAAAAAGATACGAAATTAAATCAAAAACTTCTAATAATTGAACTAACATATTTTGAAGATATGGAAGCAAATATGGCACAGGATCCATCCTCAACTGGTCCTGGGGATCCTGATGTTACATCAAACTCACAGAAAAGAACACATGAGTCCTCTCCCTCAGATTCAGACAAGGAAACCCCTCAATCAGCCCAGCTCAACTTGCAGATCATACCAACACAGTAGGATCATCTTGATTGGGTCAAAGTTGGTAAAAAGAAAGGGAAAAAATGTCGAATAGCTGATTCTACCCACGTTGGGTAGAATCCTTTGTTCTGTTCTCGTTACTATGTTCTTCTTGTTACTTCTTTCTCAGTACTGTTATCTTTTTGTTTTCTCTTAGGGGCCGAGGTGGATAGTCTATCCTTTCCGGCTACCCATTTTATTGCCTCTCTTGGTTGTAACTTCTTATTGTACCATACTTCCTTTTAATAGAATTAGTTTTTACCGAGAAAAAAAAAAAAAAAAACTAACATATTTTGAAACTATATACATTCTAGAATGTGTCACAAGTGACATCCTAATGTGATGTAAACATTCTACAATGTATCACAATCAGTGTCCTAATGTGATTTTCTTATTGATTGTGTCAAGTATTATACAAACAACAAATATCAATCGTAATGATAGGGGTAACGATGCTCTGAAGTTGTTTTAATGGTAGTGTTTCTTATAAACTTATCTTCAATAAATTAAAATTATTGATGATACTTGTATTATTGTTTAATAATAATAAAAAGTAGTCATACCATGTCATAGTTATTTTAAAAGGGGAAAGAAAAATGATGAAAAGAGGTAACCTTGACATTGAGAATAAAATGAATGAGAAGAGAAAATTGTCATTATGTAGAATATATATAAATCACATAAAAGTACCTATCACCCCTCTCAATTGAAAAATATTTTTCTGTGATAAAAAAATAACTCAGCTCTATTATAATGAATATATAAGCACCAAATCTCTCGAGGCCTAATTTTTTTCTTACATATTTTTAATTTAAAAATATTTTAAAATAATAGGAGAGATTATCTCTTCTAAGGATTTGAGCAAATCATCAAGCATCTGACAGAGCTGGATTTGCTTTCTCTGCAGCCATCATTTTCTTATTGGAGGGCTTTGATAGGGGGGAATGAGTGCCCCTACTAGGGGGGAAGAGATCCCTTCCTATCGAAGTGTGGCAACAGGTGAAGGTCGTGGAAAAATAGGAATGTTGCATGGCCATGTACTTGGCCCTACTAAGAGACTTGTAATGTGATCCCAATGGAAAACATGAATCCATGAGAAATTCTTCCCATGAACAACCAAGTAACCCATATCCATGATACCCTCTAACAAACTGGAGAACTACCGCAAGTACATGAAGGATAATGCATTAATCTGTAAATTTGTTGGGATCTAACCACCAGAAAAGGATTTGATTAAGTAGATCTAGCTAAAATTCCAACCTAAAGGGCATATAGATATGAAGCTTAGACCTCGATGGTTTTTCACAGTAATATTTGGCAACTTGGAGGACAAGGAGAGGGTTTTTGAAAATTGACCATACTTTTACTACAATGCAGAGCTTTTTATGGGATATTGGGAGCAATGCTACGATCCGGATGAGGCACAGTTTATGGTTGTCCCCGTCTGGGTTTTCCTCTTCACTCTACTAGTATATTTATGGGATTTGGAAATTATGGAAGGGATATACAACACCATTGGAAGATTCGTGAAAGTAGCTAAATGGACCTGTCAGGGGAGATACACCTCTTATGCTCGCGTATGTGTTTACATGAATATCATTGAACCCCTCCCTCAATTTTTGGAATTGGAATACGCAATTTGGTAGCAGTCACTGGACTACAAGCACATCGCCTTTCATTGTCACTTCTTCCATGAGTATGACGATTTGTATAAAGCTTGGTCATTGAATCAAATAGAATGAGAAGTTGGGTCTCATGACAGAGAGTCAACTTCATCGCAATAGGATAATGATGGTTTTCAAGAGGTTCACATAAGAAGACGAATGTGAAATGAGCCCAAACACATTCGGAAAACAAACCAATGAATTCTGAAGAATCAAAATCGTTTTGGGGTTTTATAAGATATGGGGGAAAGTTTCAAAGCTGTATATCAACCGAAAGAATTGACACGAGGGAGAGAACCAACCAAAACAAATTCTAAGCCAAAACAAAAATCCCAGATGGAACCCTCAAACAAGGAAGAATAGGAACAATCCATGGAACTCACAATCATGGATATTCATACATGAAAGGAGGATCTGAGCGCCAAGAACTCATTCTAAAAACCATGTTGCATGAATGGAGGAATATAGATCAGAGGTTTATTATGGAGGATCAAAAGAAACTTTAACAGGACACATTCGAGCAATATCAGGTGAAGCAGAGTCAAAAGACATCTGATCCACCAGATACCATTGTCTCCCAGTTTGGAGGCTCACAAGAACCCGAAAGCCAAAAAAACGGAGGAAAGAAATGTGGAAGGAAAAATCTTCAGGAATTGATCAAAATGGTAGGAGACTCATTAGTCAATTTTGGATGGGTTGTACTGCTATCAATGGTTTTCCGCCAAATAAAAAAAAATATATCATTGATCGTTACTTCTTGGAATGTGAGGGGCCTCAATAACTGAGGTAAATAGAGATATTTGTAGGATCACCTAAAAAAGGAGAAACCCAAATAGTATTGCTCGAGGAAACCAAGGTTACATGCGCAAGAATAGAAGCAATGCTCAGTTGGATGTGTCCCATGTACGAAGTAATAGCTTTATATGGAAGGGGTAGTGCAGGGGGTATTGCCATAGTCTAGAACCCTATTCAGATTCATTTTGACCATTGGATCAATATGCCCCGAATTTTATCTCAGAGATTTAGACATCTTGGGGCTAGAGAGTGGGTATTGGTATTGATAGCCTACGACCCTCATATTCCATGGAAGAAAGAATATTTCCTCCAAAATTTAGGAAAGCTTCGAACTACAAGTGAGGAAAAACTTTGGTTGACTGTGGGAGATTATAACCTCATACCCTCACTAAGAGAAAAGGGTGGGATAAGATGGTAGGAGCCATAAATAGATATTTTCCAAACTTTGATAGTGGATCTAAAATTAGTAGATATTCCCACTATCAATAAAATATTCACATGGAACAACCAGTGAGGCGTAGCTGACCAGGTTGCCTCTAGGTTAGATAGATTCTTTGTTTCTAAAGACCTTATATTCAAGGACATTTTATTTGAAGCCTTAATTATGCTAGTTGGAAATGGACATTAAGTTGGGCCATCATAATCGACCCTTCAGGTACAAGTCATTTTGGCTATGAGACCCATCCTTCTTGGACAAACTAAAGGAGTGGTGGACATTCAGTTCAGTTCAAGGATGTAACTATATGCACACCTTTCAACTCTGTCTGAAGGATCTTAAGAAACATATAAAAAATGGAAGAAATCAGAATTTACACACATTCAGAAAGACTAAGAAGCCTTACAAGCTCTCATGCAAAAGGTACAATAGTAGATGATCAGCTAAGGGAATTCAGGACCCTTAATAGTAGAAGAAGTAAAAATCCTATCTAAGATTGAGGAATTAAGAAAGTAGGAGGAGATACCGTGGAATGAAAAATCCAAGGTGCAATGGCTGCGACAATGGGAGAGAAACACTCATTTCATTCATAAACCTATGATCGAGCATAGGCATCACAAACATATCTTTTCACTACTTGATGCAGAGGAGAACTAACTGGTCAAACATGAAGATATGGAAAACCATTTGGTTGACCATTTTCATAACCTCCTAGCAGAACCGAGTCATGATAGATTAGAAGAAATTAGGCGCATTACAAGACATATGCCAAAATTGGTCAGCAGAGACCAAAACCTGGCACTGATGAGGGCCATCACTATGGAGGAAGTTGAGGAGGTAGTTAAAGGCTTGGTAAAGAACAAACCCTCAAGACCTGATGGCTTCACTGTAGAATTATTTTAGGCGGCCTGGCCTATTTTGGGTAAGGATATCATGGAACTGGTTAAAGAATCTTGGTTATCTAGGTAGGTACATCCCGCTCTTAATTATGCTTTTATAGCTTTGATTATGAAAATAACTCATTCTGAAGATCCTCAAGGATTCAAACCTATTGCATTATGTAATGTCGTATATAGAATTATCTCCACCATCATGTCAACCATCTTAAACCTCTTCTTCGTGCTATGATTTCTCTTGAGAAAAAATATTTTGTCTAAGTTCGCCAAATTTTGGATGGCATTATCACTACCAAGAAGGCAATTCACTCTCTTAAGAGTCTTAAATCTAAGAGCATGATGATAAAATTGGACTTAGACAAAGCCTATGATCGCCTGAGTTGGTCCTTTTCGCTGAACATCTTGAAAGACTTTGGTTTTTACCAGCGATGGTTCCAATGGCTTTCCCCTTTCATTTCCTCCATGATATTATTGATTCTCATCAATGGCTCTCCCTCCTGCACTTTCAATGCATCCATAGGCCTCTGTCAAGGTGACTGTATTTCACCCTTCCTCTTCATTTTGACTTTGAAAGGGCTCAGAAGATATATAAATCAATTGTTCAAGCTAGCCATTTAAAAGGTATTCATCTATGGGGCAATTAACTTCCCTTATCTCGCCAACAATTTGTGGATGATATAATGTTATTTTTTCAAGTATCTCTTCGGAAAACAAAGGCTCTAAAATCCATACTACAAGATATTATGCAAGCTTCTGGTACTCAGATCAATAATGAGAAATCAATTATATTTTTCTTCAACAACCTAGTTCCTTCCCAATCATTCCTGTCTAGTATATTGGGATTCTACATTGGCTCCCTTCCATCCAAATACTTCGGAATTCCGCTAGTGGCCAATTCTTTTAGGACCTCATGTTGGAAAACCCTCCTTGAGTACATCCAATCTTCGCTTCAAAACTATTATTTTTGGTCCCTAAACATTGCTGGGTGGGTGGCTTTACTAAAGCCTATGTTGTAATCGATCCCAATATAATAACTCTTAGGTTTAGCTACACCTAAAATGACTTTCTCTCATATGACAAGAATATTCAAAAAAATTCTATGGCGGAGGGCTCAGGAAGCTAAAAATGGGCTCTCCTTTCATGGAATCAATTGACTAAACCTAAAATGGCTAGGGGGTTGAGTCTTCAGGATCCTTCTCTCCTACACCAAGTGATGGGGGATAAACTCTGCTAGCGATGGATTGAAGGTGGTACTAATCTCTGGAAGGTCATTTGGGGCCATAAATATACCATGCCCTCAATATAGAGGAAAGACTAAGAAATCAAGGAACTCCAAGAGGATCCTCAATTTGGAACTTAGCTTCAGATAATAAAGAGTTAATCTGTAACCATACCTTCTAGGAAAACAAAGATGGGAGAAGAGCTCTATTCCAGAAAGATTCATGGAAACAACAGGAAAAACTCTTGAGTTTCCATGATTTGGTTGAGATCTTCCTTACTATTAATAGACCCCACAAAATGATGGTTAATCAATTTGTGGACCCAACCCCTGGGATTCAATGGAGACAATGGAAAGCAAAACAAGACTAGAACAACCCTCCTGACTCAAATAAATGGGATGTGTTTGATTCTGAGTTGTGCACTAGAAGGATTTCATCGTCAAAAGGATAGGACATTCTCAGGTGGGGTTATAAAAGCAAAGGTGTGTTCACCATAAATTAAGCTTACCAACTAGTAGAAGAGGAACATGTGAATTAGTATAATCCACTTTGGAGGAAAAAATGGTTGGGAAAATTTTGGCCAAAAGTAACATACTTCCTCTGGCTAGTATGTAGTGGGAGGATTCTCACCTGGGACCAATTATAGAAGAAAGGAATCCATGGGCCCTCTTTTTGCAGTGTGTGTGCCTCTCACACTGAAACTATGGAGCATCTCTTGAATTTATGCCCTTTTGTTGTCCAACTTTGGAAGAATATAGATACTCGTTTTGGTCATATAGGCCAATATAATACTAGTATTCGAAGCACCATTGAGAGTAGAAGGAAATGAATTTTTTCCAGTCTTGTTTTAAATTGAGCCTAATGTATATCTCTTGGATTTCTCTTATGGGAAGTATGGATGAAAATGAAGATAAGGATTTTTAAGGACCAGAAATAGTCACACTAGGGAATTTGGAAAAGAATACTCCAAAATGTAAGTGAAAATATACTAGTAGAGAAATGGAATTCTAATGATTGGAATGTTATCCCCCAATAAGCATGGATATTCTCTACCCTCAATTCATCCCCATAAATGCTAGCACCCTCATCCTGAAAGTTAAAGGTGCCTCCCAATCAACCCCCTTCTCACTTCTACTACCCCCGTCATGGATTTCTCAAGATAAACTTCGATGGGGCTTCTGAAGGTAACCTTGGGGATGTAGGATTTGGAGGGGTCATTAGGGATTGGAGGGTTTAGGCTATGCAAATATATGCTTCAAATTGTGGCATTTAAAGTTGTTGGGGATTTTTCTGGTAAAAACCCAAAAACAAACAGAACACACAGAGACAATGCTCTGTTTTTCCACAGGATCTTTAACACAGCGGAAACTTTTAAATTATTTCTGAGAACAGAGTATTACACACCCATAAAATATTTTTATTCATCAAAATAAAATTTCTGATACAAAATTCATGCTCTTTCACTCAAAGGGATTCACCAAAAAAAATTCAACAACAAAATATCACTCTATCTCCTCTTTGAGATTTTACACTGCTGTGCGTAAAAATCTCTTTTACATTCCTGCTGTAAAAACAAACTTCAACTATAGAAATTACATTCACTGTTGCTGCATGCTCTTCTCAACATGCTCTTCTCTTTACTTCGCACTGACGTGCGTATTTCTCACACCATTACATTCTCAGAACAACCCCATATTACAATCACTTCACACTACTGTGTGTATTCTTCTTACATTCGCTGCGGCGAGTTTTTCCTTTGTACACACAAAACTATACATACGCACTACTGTGCCTCTCTTTTCAATTCCTTCATTTACACTGCTGTGTATATTTTCATACACTGTTGTGTTCTACATTCCTTTTTCTTACATTGTCAAGAAACAAACATTACATATATATATGGTAACAAAAACTTACATTCGTTTTCACTTGGCATGTTGTCGTAAAAGGAAAACAATAAAAATTAAATGATCTTACCAGCTTTTACTTATGCCCATACTCCCGCTGAAATAAAATTAAAATCTTTACCAAAACTTACCAACCCACAGTAAATTTCATTTACTGTTTTACTGACATAAACAGCGGTAAAGAAACTTTTACTTCACGTCAAATTTATTTTGCAGGCCTATACTTCAACCATTAATTAATTTGACTTTCGAAACTCATCGGGTCCGAGCTTTATCGCATAGCACACATATATGCAAAAGTGTGCACCCATGGTTTCCCCGATTGCGAAAATACTGTGGACCCGATAATCTTATAAAAAAGGATTAATACCATCGTCGGGTCCGGCCCATCGGCAATTGCTCATTTATAAAAAGTTATGCTCCACTTAAGAATGCCGATAGCGATATGCCGATGCGATATCGGGGATCGCTCATCACTGGAGTTCTGTGTCACTGAACTTCTCAACGTTGAAGTGTTCATCGCTGAAGTCACTGTGATCGCTTATCGTTGGAGCGCAGTTGAAATTACATTTTCAACAAAAGTAACAATGGAGCTGAATTTAATGTTGTGAAACATGGATTGCAATAGCCAGAACGGAAGGACATAGTAAAATGGTGGTGGAAGGCAACTCCTTTATGGTCATTGCTACTATTAAAAAGCTTAACTAGGGGTCTGAGTGGGAAAATATTAGTAAAATCTAGAGGATTTCTCATTTGATCTAGGATATTAGTGAATTGTTTCAAGATTTCAAATATAGCATTCCCTCGCATGTCTACCATAATGGAAACAAAGTTGCAGACTTCTTATCAGACTGGTGTTGTCTTCACTTAGGAGTGAATATAGATAAGCCATCGATAAGTAAGATGGGGGAAGAAGCAATGAACCAATTGAATCTGATTCTGAACCAAGACATGGCTCCTAATCAAAATCCCTAATTGGGGTGCAAAATAGTTGGAGGCCCACTTGGGTTTAATTGATATGAAAAAGCATTTATTGGTTTTTTATGGTGGGTGGTATCCCCCATGGCCTCACACACTTATTCACTATGATAACATGAAGCATCGTAGATCAAGGAAGATCCACGACAAGAAGGTTGGTAACCCTCGATGCTTATAGACAATGGGAGTGGAGGTGGATTTAAGACCATCTTTTTGGTGTATAAACTCAGGTCCTCAACTTCTTAGGGAGCCCAAGTTTAACGTTTACAAGTTTGTAGCACCAAGAACATGATAGTTATACACAACTTCTACCTATCTCAGTTCAAGGCTAAAATATAAATTTTGGCATATTATAATGCTATCTCTATATCCTTGGTTGGTTTTTGGTACTCGTGATAAGCCTCATGTCTAAAGGGGAAAGGAAGCACTAGTTAAATTAGTAGTTTTTGCGACTAGAAATATTGGCCTTCTTGACTATGTAATGTCGACTTCTATATTTTTTTGGCAACATTGTTTCTCAGATAGGCATGTTTACTAGTTTCCATTTTTTTCTCATTATGTTCCTTTGCATGTTGATAATTGGGTTCCCTATTTCAAGCTTGAACTATTAGGGCAAGCCCTATGGAGAGTAAGGGTTCTTGTAAATGATTAGGGCTGAGTCTACAGACTCAAGGCTTAGGGGTGCATGGGGACCACACTTTTTATTCTGGTGGTACCTCCCACTCCTGGAGGGTTTTTGTGTATGCTTGTTAGCTCGGTGGTGGAATTCTGAAGGGACACACTGTTGTCTAACGCTTCATTTTTTTCTAGTAACACATTAAATTAATTCTTGTCTTTCAAGTGGATCTATGCATAAATCATATTCCAATTCCTCCTATGTTGTATCCACTTCCATCCTCTATACAATGGGTTTTTTTACAAGTGCGGGAAGGTGGAAGTAGGTTGAAGAATGGGGCCCCGACCTTGGCAGATATGGCGAATTCCCAACCTTGCATTGTAGCCTTAGGCTGATGCCAAAGGGGTTGCGAAAACTAGAAGGGAAAAGGAAAATAAGTTGGCTCATCTTCCATTCAGACTGCACGATAAAGGAATGTGCGATAGAGTACTGCGTGACTAAGTGTTGCATGGTCGAGTACTGAGTGGAAGAGTACTATGTGGTAGAGTATTATGTGGAAGAGGACTACTTAACACAAGGCTCTAAAAACAAACTCTGATATTCTTAAGGCCACAGTTCATGCATACTACGAAGGGACCCCGGTGCAGGTGAAACAAATGATTAGAACCTAGTAGGCATAGTTGAATTTGGAAGTCGAGATTGAACCATGAGCCGAATATTGGGGGTATCTAATCATGGACCTTGGGTACACTTGTGGTTGCCTCACCCTGTTTAGAAAGTCCATCCGTCTCTAATGGTTAATGAAATGCATAATGGCGAAAGTAATGGCTGCGACCAACAACATAGAAGCAGAATGTGAGGCCGAGTTGGGCCTTTGAGACATTTAAATTGAGCTCCAACTTGTTCAACCTTAGTTGCAATGATCTAAGATATTTTACTTATAAATGAATAAGAATTACATGAAATAGAGCTTATAACCCATGGAACTTAAAAGCACATAAAATAATGCTGAAATAACACAATAAGGAAGAAACCATGACACAAAGATTTGACTATGGATTTCATCAAATTTGGACTATGTCTCCACATCCTCCTCAATAGCGGGGAGGGCTTCCTTTTTAAAGTGGCATAAAAAGAGATAAAAGTAAAAGAAAAATTCAATTACAATCCTTATACCTCAACGTAGGAAGATAGATGAAGAATGGAGAGCCCAACTTCAGAAACAAACAAGACCACAGAAATATTAGCAAAAGGTCGTGTAGAAACGCCTATCCGAACACCCAATTTGGATAATCAGGCCTTCTCCACCTTCTTGGAACCACCCTACTGCTCAAGGCGGTGTCCTAACCTGCTACCAGTTCAAGGTTCGCTGCATACAATGGATTCTAAAATAATTTTCCAACCTTTTCCTCTTTCCTATGTTTTTAGTCCAATATACATGCTTGGTGGTTAATCCCTCAATTCCTAAGAAGTTCCAAATGGATGACAAAATTTAGGAGGCAAGCATTTCCAACAGAGATACCTGGGGCTGCCAATAGTACATAGGTAACAAAACATGTTTAATTATAGGAAAATGACATTAACATTGCTTCCACATGAATCAACGTAATCCCGACAGCTTTATGGGCGCTGATAACCCAACAATGCAGAGATCGTAAATCACGATCCATGTTTTCCACTGGCATACAGATCCCAACCTTTATAACATGCACCCTAAGATAACAGCGAACCTGGCAGCTTATTAAAAATAGTTCATAATATATCAGGCCTCATCAAAAATCTCAATCGGCGTAGAATTGTGGTTGGCACTCGAATAGTACTACTCCCCTTTTGTGAACTGTGATTACAATATATCGCATCGTAATTGGACTCTTTCGGGGGTTGATTCATAAACACTTGATACCCTTTGATCTGCGATATAAAATATCATAATCGCAACTAGGATCTTGTTGAGGGCTGGTTTAGAAACACTTTGCGTTTTGCGATTATGATATGCAATTATCACATCGCAACTTTTCTCTCCTAGGGATGATTTGAAACCGCTGGCCTTTTCATTCTGTGATAAGTGAAATGTGGGACCAATGGTAGTCTGCCACTTGGTGCTTCCCCATTCTCTGAATTTTTTCCACATCACCTCCTCCTGCCACCTGTCCAAGTCAAACATAAACTTTAACCTTCTCTAAGTTCTTCATACGAGCTCGAATTTGAGTGTCGTTTTCACCATTGGAATCAGGATGATGATAACTTCGATCTGATGCTAAATTTATAGAGTTTCTACCACTTTGAGTTTTGAGCCTTAATACCATGTCACTGATACTTTTTAGATATCCACCAGGATCAATCTTCCCCACTAAGAGCTTTTGGAAAGTGAGGAAATTTCTCCCTAACTTTCTCTTTCTCCATTAATCGAGCTTTACTCAAATGCATTCCTTTGAATCCAACTCCAATGTACTCCACATCTCCCTGTCGTGAAGTTCTGGTTCTCTCGTTGAGAATCATATCTTCAGGCAACTTGTCTAGATACTCTGGTGAAAAATCATCCACTGTAGGAATCTGTGCAACCTCTTCGCTACCCATAATCAATGGACGTTCTTAAAGCTTCAGGTTTTCAACATTCACTACTGAGTACATTTTCATATAAGTGGGCAAGTCAAGATGAAAAGCATTGTCTCCAATCCTTTCCAATACACTAAAGGGACTATATCGAATGGGTCTCAAATTATTCTTTTCTCCCTTCATTCTATCCTTGCTGATGCTGAGCCATACCTTCACCCCAACTTGAAACTGATGTTCAACTTAGTGCTTATCATGTCGAGCTTTATATCGAGCCTGACTCATCTCCAACTTCTCCTGTACTGCGAGATGAATCACTTTTATCCACTGAATAAAATTATGTGCTTTCTTTCTATCATCTCATGCATTTCCATGCTCATCATTCCCAAAGACCATGTCTAAGGGATCCCTTGGTAGATAGCCAATACATGTCTCGAATGGTGAGCTCTGTGTGGATGAATGTGTTGCTTAATTGCATGCAGCCTACACATAAGGAAGTTGTTCATCCCACAACTTGGGATGTTTTGCACAATAGCCTCATTACAAGTGTACCATAGTGTGTTGATGACCTTTGTCTTCCCATCGGTCTGTGGATGAAATGTTGTACTTTTTTTCAGCTTAGTGTTCATCATTCTCCACAAGCTGGTCTAGAAGTCTCCAAGAAAGCAAGAGTCTTGATTTGGAACAATAGATGTGGGAAACCCGAAAGGGACCCAAACATGCTGAAAGAAAAGATAAGAAGTCTTCTCACCAGTTACCTTCTTTTTACAAGGAATTAAAATGCACATTTTACTAAAATGATCCATGATGATAAACAAATAGCCATGACCTTTCCTAGGAATAGGAAAACCACCTACAAAATCCATGGACACACTTTCCCATGGTCGACTCAAAATAGGGAGTGGTGTGTAGAGCCCAAGTTTTCTATTAGAAGGCTTTTAAACATAACAAAATGCACAACCCTTTACAAAGTGAGTCACAACTTTTTTCATATGAGGACAAAACCAAAACCTCTATAAATGACATAAAGTTTTTCCAACCCCAAAATGTCCAAACACAAGAGAGGTATGAGGCTCTCGGATTACATGTACCCTTTCATCAATGGGTATGCACAATTTTCCAAGGTGATACAATAATTTCCCCTGCAAATAATAATTGTCCACGTACGATCCACAAGTCAGTTTTGCGTAAATCTCTTTAAAATAATTAGTATTAGCATATTGTTCAACATAACCTTCTAGAGATAATGAAGCATTTTGCAAAACTACAGATGGAGAAATAGGAGGGTGAGAGAGCATATATGCTACTTTGTTTTGCTAACGCCCTTCTTGTATTTTATTACCAAATGAAACTGTAGGAGGAATCCCATCGATCTAAAATGACGAGATTTTTTTAATCTTGGTCTATGATTGAAGGTAATGCAAGGGTTGATGATCCATATGGATGATGGTCTCATTGTCGATTAGGTAGTATTTCCACTTATTTATATTCTGGAGCAAGGCATACAACTCCCTGTCATATGTGGATAATTCACAATAGCCTGGGAGAAAGTATCTGAACGGTAACATATACACTTATTTCATTGTATCAATACAATGTTGATGGAATATCCATTGGCATATGTTTCAATCTCAAAAGGCCACTGAAGGTCTCGTAGGGCTAGCACTGGTGTTGTGTTGATCTTCTCTTTCAGTGTGTCCAAGGATTTATGATGTTTTCCTCCCCATTGAAAGGACTACTTCACACTTGTCAATGCATGTAAGGGGTTTGCGATAACAAAGAATTTTGTAATGAACCTTCTCCAATACTATACCGCGCCCAAAAAGGTTTGGACCTTTGTAACATTTGTGGGCTCAGGAATCTTCATAATCACATCTACTTTATAGGTATCTATTTTCAATTGACAATTAGTGATTATGTGACCTAAATAAACCAGAGAGGTTTGCCCAAACTCACACTTTCACAACTTTACATACATTTCTTTTCTTCAGAACATCAAGCACTTTATTCACATGACATACATGTTCATCCCATGTCCTACTATACACAAGAATATCATCTAGATATATAAGAACAAAATTATCAAGAAAAGGCCTAAAAAAATCATTCATTACCCTCATGAACGTGGCCAGAGCATTGCACAATCCTAATGGAATCACCATCCATTCGAACAACCCCTGTTTGGTTTTGAATGCATTCTTCCAAATCTCTTATTTTGTAAGATAGACAACATTATTCAACTGATGTAATAATTCATCAATGCAAGGGAGAGGGTATCGATTCTTCACTGTAATTTTTTTTAGTGCCCTGTAGTCTACACAAGTTCTCCATGTGCCAACTTTCTTTTTCACCAACACAATTGGTGAGCCACATGGAGAAGAACTTTGTTTGATGACCCCTTGATTTAGCAATTCCTACACCTTTTTCTTAATCTCCATCTTGTTGAAAAATGTGCAACAAGAAATGATAAATTTAGAATGTGCTAAACGAAGACCTACTAAAAATAGCATGTCTAAAAATAACAGTTTGGCCAGTGAGGTGATTGGCCACATTGGGTGAGAGGTGAAATTGCTAAAAATAGAAAGTTCTAAAAATAACATTTATGGGTTCCTTCCTATTTATAGCAGTCCCTAGTCTATCTATAGGAAGTCAAATTAATTTTGGTCTTAATAGCAGTTGGAAATATTAATTAACTAATTCAATTGAGTTAATTAGTTAAGGAAATTCGAATTTGAAGTGTTTGTGAGCTTGCACATGAGTTGTCCCACTGATGGAAGGAATAAGTATGAGTTCTATAATGAGAGAATCAGTTGACTTAGTTCTAACTAATCAAGTCTAGTTAGATTATTTTAACAAGTTGTTAAAATAAAAAAATATAGTTTGTTAGTGCTTGCGTGACAACTATTATTTTAGATAACTAAGGATTTAGTCATGGATAACTATTTCATGTCATTTCTGTCAAAGACTTAGTTGCGATTAGATGTGGGACAATGTACTATCAGATGCTTAGATATTTCTAGTTAGTATTCTTTGCATGGAAAAGGATCTATTATAGGAGATTGGAGGACTCATGGCCTATATATTGAGGCCTAGGCAATCCATGATTTTCATCTTCTGGTTGAAGATCATCAGAGTACAGAGAGAGCAGGATAGCTATTGAGCTGACTCTTTTTGTATGTTGAAGAGGATTTCCACTTGATTGATAATACAGTGTTGGGGTTTTATGCTGGTGCTTTCCCTAGTGATATATTATGTTTTATGTGTGACTGATTTCTCTTGATCAGTTATGCATGTTTCTACTTGATGTTTCTCATGAATTCGATTATGCTTCTGCTTAATGTTTTGTAGAAGTAGAACAAGTATTATGCTTTAGGACATTGCATATATCGGTTTGTTCTACATGTGAAAATTTTACATGGTATCAAAGCTCATTGATTTGTAGAAATAATTCTACATGGTATCGGAGCACAAGTGATCATGCAAGAACAATATACTGAGAAGAGATTTCAAATTTTTGTGTTTTGGGTGGAGAGTTTGTAGAGCAGATCTAAAAATATTTGTACAAAATTTTCAGAAATAAATAGCATATTTGGATTCCTTGCAGAGAAATACCCAAAATCAAAAAAGAAATCAATTGAATCGGAATTCAGATGAGGGAGATATCATTGATTTAAAATTAGCTCCTTTTCTAGAAAATTTCGTGATGGCGGGAAAGTGGAAATAGATTGGTGTGTTAGCTAAGAACCTGTATGAACTTGAGGTCTAAGATGCATGCAAAGCCTTGAGGAGCAAGGCAAAGGTTAGAGACTTGGTGGTTGAGAGGGAGGGTATATTACCTCTCAACATGCAAAGATAGAAGAAGTCTCAGATGATTATGGATGAGCCATGATTGATGCAACAACTTTAGGAGGTTGTGGAGCAGCCACAATAGGGGAAGCTGAGTGGAGATAGAGTAGAGACATATACTCATGCAGAGACCTACATTAGGGGGAAGCTTCGAGCCAGGTGGGCTGAGGGATCACATGCAGCCATATCTCTAGGTAGGAGGTGGGGCGATATAGAGTGATCATCCAAAGGAGGAGGGGTAGGATCCTTGAGGTACCGAACCTCTTGGATGAGACCTTGCTACAGGAGCCTTGATTTGGAGTAGCAGGAACTGACTGGTTGGGTAGAGACAGATGTAGATGGAGCAGCAAAGAGAGTGACAATGTAGGAAATCCTAGGACAACATATAGCTAGCAGGCTGAGCAATGCAAAAGGCTCAAGTGTTTTTCATAGTGCTAGGTGGCACAGAGAGGTGTGCAATGGTGCGAGATGCATGGAGATGTTGCAGTAGCGCAGATGTCAAAGAGGGAGCACTTGTCACAGTAGGTAGAGCTTCAACATCAGACTATGTTCCTAGCCCAACAGAGTGGTCGGTTGGGAGTGTTTTTGTTCGAAGTGTTGTTGGAGCAAGTGGACCAGGTAGATGTGTTGCATGCAGAACATTCTAGAGTTACAGGATCGGGTTTGAGAGAAAGTCTTTCTTGTTGAGAGGGAGCGTTGAAAAATGTGCAACAAGAAATGCTAAATTTAGAATGTGCTAAAAATATACCTGCTAAAAATAGCATGTCTAAAAATAGCAGTTTGGCCACTGAGGTGATTGGCCACATTGGGTGAGAGGTGAAACTACTAAAAATAGCATTTCTGGGTCCCTTCCTATTTATAGCAGTCCTTAGTCTATCCATAGGAAGTAAAATTAATTTTGGTCTTAACAACAGTTGGAAATATTAATTAATTAATTCAGTTGAGTTAATTAGTTAAGGAAATTCAAATTTGAAGTGTTTGTGAGCATGCACATGAGTTGTCCCACTGATTGAGGAATTTATCCTTAATTTCATCCACTTCTTAAGGGAATAAGTATGAGCTCTATAATGAGAGAATCAGTTGACTTAGTTCTAACCAGTCAAGTCCAGTTAGATTATTTTAACAAGTTGTTAAAATAAAAAAATATAGTTTGTTAATGCTTGCATGCATATGACAACTATTATTTTAGATAATTGAGGATTCACTCATGGATAACTGTTGCATGCCAGTTCTGTTAGAGACCTAGTTGAGATCAGATGTGGGACAATGTACTATCAGATGCTTAGATATTTCTAGTAAGTATTCCTTACATGGAGAAGGATCTATTATAGGAGATTGGAGGACTTGTGGCCTATAAATTGAGGCCTAGGTAGTCCATGATTTTCATCTTCTGGTTGAATATCATCAGAGTAAAGAGAGAGAATGATAGCTATCGAGCTGATTCTTTTTGTATGTTGAAGAGGATTTCCACTTGATTGATAATACAATGTTGGGGTTTTATGCTGGTGCTTTCCCCAGTGACATATTCTATGTTATGAGTGATTTATTTCTCTTGATTAGTTATGCATGTTTCTACTTGATGTTGCTCATGAATTCGATTATGCTTCTTCTTAATGTTTTGTAGAAGTAGAACAAGTATTCTACTTTATGAAATTACATATATCGGTTTGTCCTATAGGTGAAAATTCTACACATCTTGATAGAAGCCATCCTGTACATGCCAATATTTAGTAAAGGAGCATCCTGTTTTAAATGGATCTCATGTTGGATTTCTTGTTTTGAGGGAAATCCTTTCGGTTCCTAAAAAATCCATCATAGTCAGAAATAATTTCAAATAATTATTTCTTATGATTAGGATCACAACCTTTGAAAGCGTCAGCCATCTCGGCCTCTTTCGCCCTCACTACCATGAGCATGCACCCTTTATTGGAATTAACTAGTCATTTAATCTATCCTGCATTGATAAGGCTAACACTAAATTTTGTATGATGAGCTCTGACTATATATTCGACCCCATCCTTCATGAGGTGGTATTTATTTTCATGCCAAAAGAAAATTTCCTTTTTTTCATATAGATATGGACTTCCCAAGATAATTCCATAGATATCCAAAGGCACAACATCTAGCTCTACCTCATCAACTAATTTGGAAGCAATAACAGATATGACCCTACACTCCATCATCACTTGTAATTTTTCTTTATCGCTTACTCAACCCATGGGGTATGGACTTGGATGAAACTTAGTTTTGAGGCCTAAATTTTTCACTAAGGACTCTAAGATTAAATTTTCTTGGGAACCAGAATCAAATAGTTTTCCACCTTTGTGTGTTTTGATAATAACTCTAATATGGAATATTCAATTCTCTTTCGCTCATTACTTACAGGCTCATTCAAATAACTAGTACCTTCCATTGAATCAAAATTATTACTAACAGAAGGAGTACCTTTTGCGCCCATGGTTGTGATCATTATCTCATCATCGAAATCTGGTCTAGGGTCCTACTGCGCTATTTCCACTATCTTCTGCTTGCCCTTTTTGCTGACTGTCTTTGGTCTCAACTTAGGATGTAGCTTCCAATAGTGGTCCTCGTCATGAAATTTTCTCTTGCAATGCATGCAAGATGGTTTTACTTCATCCTCTTTCTTAGTTGAGATGGCCTTCTTAGCCTTCCCCTTGGCTTTCTTCTAGAATTTTCCATGTTGAGGGTTGAACGGTGTTATCGTAGCATGATCATCTCTTTCATTCTTGCCTCATCTTTCAAGATAAATCTCCTTTACACTGGTCACATCAATCATATTAGGATCAAGCAATAACAATGAGGTCCTTATTTAACTATGTAGCACACCAACATACTTAGTTAAAGTCTCAAGTGAATGTAATGAGATGTCCAAATTCAATGTTTATTTCTGAAATTCTTCACTAAAGCTTTACACATTTTGGCCTTTACCTTGCCTTATATATTTCCATTCCATTAGTGCCTTTTGTTTTTAACCCAAAGTGTAAAATTGGTCTTTCAATCCAGAAATAAAACTGGACCAAGAGGAAAGAAGGTTACCCGACTTTTTTTTGCCTTTCTACAACTTGATCTCCCACCAAACGAGAGCAGTGCCACTTAGCTGATGTGATGCTAACTAGATCTTTGCCTCATCTTCCTCGATATTTTGGATCTGACAATAAACCTCTATTTATATTATCCAATTATTAATTATTTTTGCACTACACTCTCCATTAACTTTACATCTAGCTTGAGGAATTGTTTCTTAGATGTATGTTTGGAATCGCGATTAGAGTGATGAGAAATATCACTTGAAGATGGAGAGGGAGGAGGCTCTTCTCCACCACCTTCATGATTTGTTGATCTATTATCATCGCCATCTTCCCTCTCATGCCCAAGTGCCTTCTCATACTTAGAAAACAACTTATCCACTTTCTCTGCCATATTTTAGAATACCTTAAAATAAATTGTTCCTTTTCCCAATGATCTTATCCATTTTCCATGTTTCTTATTTGTTGTGTACGTCTTGCTTTAGGATCAAAGGACTTAAGCATTCCTTCACCTTTTCACAGCTTGTTCTAGGTTAGAATATAATCATGCAATTCACTTCAACAAAGACCTACTTTGATACCAAAGTTGATCCAAGATCTTTTACATATAGATGCATGAAAATTACATGAAACATAGATTATAACCCATGGAAATTAAATGTTATGAAACCATCTCACAAAAAGATAGAAAAGATAGATGAATGCCTTAGAATTCAGCCTCTTCAAGGGGGAAACCTCCTTTACATTACATAAATGGACAATTCTTGGATGATTCAAATGACAAAACCTCCTTTCTATATATAAGAGTCTAAGGTGTCCCAATATAACCAAGCCAACCGAATAGTAATAATATAAAGGCACAAAAATAACAATAGAGCGATTCTATGGGGCACAGTAATAACAATATGGGGACAATATGGGCACAACAATATTAATAAGGGATACAACTACAATATTAATGGAGGCATCACCAGTATTATAGGGACCTAACATTAAAAGCACATAAACAATATGGAAATAACATTATAAGAAAGAAACCATGACACAAAGATTTAATTATGAAGTTCATCCAATTTGGACTATGTCTCTGGGCTGTGCTCAATAATGAGCAGGCCTTCTTTCATTAAGTGGCATAAAAAGAGATAAAAGTACAAGAAACATTCAAATACAATTATTATACCTCAAAGATAGAAGATGGATGAAGAATGGAGAGCCTAACTTCAGAAATAGACAGTACCATTGAAATCCTAGTAAAAAATCATGCAGAAACGCCTATCTAAACACCCAATTCAGATAATCAGGCCTTCTGAACCTTCTCAGAACCTCCCTACTGCTCAAGACGAGGTCCCAGCCTACTGCCAGGTCAGGGTCTACTGCACACAATGGATTCTAAATTAATCTTCCAGTCCTCTCCCTCTTTCATGTGATGTTAGTCCAATATATATACTTGGTGGCTAATCCCTCAATTCCTGAGCAGTTCCAAATGAATGACAAACTTTAGTAGGTGGGTATTTCCAACAAAGATTCCCCAGGCCACAAATAGTACGCACGTAACAAAACCCGTTTAATCATAGGAAAACCACTTTAACATTGTTTCCACATGAATCAACGTATTCCTAGTGGATTTTTTGGTGCTAATAACCCATTAGAGCAACGATCGTAAATCATAATCAGCATTTCCACCAGCATACAGACCCAAACCTTTACAACAACCACCCTACGATAACAACAAACCTGATGAATTATTAAACACAGTTTATAATATGTCATTCCTCATCATAAATCATAATCGATGTAGAATCGGGGTTTGCACTCCATACTATTGATCCCCTTCTGCGAAATGCAATTGTGATATATCACATCGCAAATGGACTCTTCCAAAGGCCAATTCGTAAACACTTGATCCCACCCGATCTGTGATATGCGATATCGCAAATGCAACCAGGATCCTTTTGGGGGGCCGCTTCAGAAACACTTTTCCTTTTGCGATTGCGATCTGTAATTATTGCATTGCAACTTTTCTTGCCTAGAGCTAATTTGAAATCACTGACCTCCACCTTCTGTGATAAGAGAAATGCGGGACCAATGATGTCCTTTCACTTTTCGCTTCCCCACTCATTGAATTTTTGCCACATCATCTCCTCCTACCACCTGGCCAATTCAAACATTAGCTTTGACTTGCTCTAACTTCTTCATACAAGCTCATATTTGGGTGTCATTCGCACCATTGGAATCATGATGATAAGCACTTCAATCCAATGCTAAGTTTACGGAGTTTATACCACTTTGAGTTTTAAGATTTCTTACGATGCCACCGGTATTTTTAGAGATCCACTTGTATCATGCAGAATTAGAATGTTCATCTGGGCTGCATTAAGAAACATATCCCATGTCTACCGCAACCTGAATTGCTAGGATCAAGTGCTGAAAATCTTGTTTCGGTGGAACCGTCAGATGATTAGTTGGTCAAAGTTATGCCTATTAATTTTGGCTTAATTTTGGTTGTATATGTCAGGTAGCATTTATGTTTTCAGGGTTATTCTTACTTGTTGGTTTTCAGACTATCAGCCTTATAATGCTTGGTTAAATATTATTTATGTTTTGGATGGCTTATAATGCGATTTGGTGGTGAACATACCAGGTTTCCCACTAGGCGGGTTGACGACACTGAATGACTTATATATTTGTAACATTGTTGTCTATAGATGAATGAATGAAAGGTAGTACTAAGCTTATAAAAAGAATACCATAAGTTTATTTGTATATGTGTGTAATTGAACTCAATATCTTTTATGCATTATACATTGAAAAATAAGTAAATACATTAAGAAGAGTCTTTTCAATATAAATCACATAGGAAGAGTTGGACCCTTTTTTCCTTCATCTTAATAATCAACATAATTCCATAAAATTCACCTTGGAATTTGAAACTAATAATAGTCTACCTTTTCTTGATATCCTACCCTTTCTTGATGACCTCCCCTCAAGCAATGAAGATGGATCTTTTCCTCATCAAATCTTCTGGAACAAAACTCACATAGAGCAATATCTTCATGCTAATTCTCATAATTTCCCGGCTCAAAATATTGGTGTTCTCAATACTTTAGCGACTATTGATTTAAGGGTTTCTGATGTTACCATCTCAATGAGGAGAAAGGACACCCCTTGACTGTTTTCTTTAATAATGGGTATATTAGACACCAAGGTACTAAGGCTTTCCTCAAAGAAGCAAAAGGTCCTAAGGATAAGAAAGAAACCAAGGATCATGATCATTTTTCTCGGGTTCATCTCCCTTTTATTGAGGGAACTACAGACAAGATTGCGAGGATCCTAAAGAAGCATATGGTTCCTTCAACCTTTAGGCCTCTAAATACCATCCAAAGCTCCCTAAGATACGTTAAAGACCCTATCGACCAAAAAAATATGAAAGGTGTTTATGTTATCCCTTTCTCTTGTGGGACTCCCTACATTGGTGAGACTGGTTTCTCAATTAATCAAAGGATTCACGAGCATGCAACTGACATAAAGCATGGCAGGACTCGCTCCTCTGCTTTGGAAGAACATGTAGAAAAATCTACGCATCACATCTGCATTGAGGAAGCCCATGTCATTTCCAAGGTTAGTCATGTCCACCATCATAAATTTAGGGAGGCCCTGGAAATCGAAAAAAGGCCCAATAATTTAAATAGAGACGACAGTTGGAATATTAATATAAGTTAGGTCCCTGTCTTGTCCTCCTATTTTCTTTCTCTTTGTAGTTTATTTTGTGTTTTAGGGTTTGGCGCTTCTATTTATGAACTTTTTTTCTATATAGGTATTTTCATTTAAATTTATTATTCTTTTAATCCGTTTTCTCACCTTCAAAAAAAAAATTGCCATCCTTTTTTATTGCTTTGTTTTAATTTTAGTCTCACTTAGTTATTAATTTTGTTATAGGATATTGACTCATTAATCAGGTCTTGATTCATATATATATATATATATATATATATATATATATATATATATATTATATATATATAAACTAGCCTTTATAGGAATATTGTTTCTTCTTAATAATCATTATTAAAATATTATTTTTCATAAACTAGCCATTAAAAAAAATAAAAATAATAATAATAATTTTACCCTCCCTTTTGATTGCTTTGTTTTAGTTTTAGTCTCTTTTAATTATTAATTTTGTTATAGGATCTTGGCTCATTAATAAGGTATTGACTCATTGTTAAAGGTTTCACGAGCATGCAACTGACATCAAGCATGGCACGACCTGCTCCTCTACTTTGGAAGAACATGCAGAAAATCTATGCAGCACATCTTCATTGAGGAAGCCTGTAGTGGCCAATCTAGGGTGCTAGATTATACTAGATTTAATATCAACCAAGGTAGGTAAACTTAGAGGCACGTGTCTAAAGTCTATAGACCTAAAAGGATCTCATCTACCTAAATAAGTGTCCATTGTGACAGGCTACAACACTCCTTTACAGGAGATTGAAATATGTTTCCTCTCACACCTTAACACTCAGATAATCTAATCTAATTAATTGTTCTAAAGAAAAAGCATGTTACTAGTCTAAGTTTTCAACCCTCTTACAAGGATATCATTCACAAAAGATTTTTCCAGCTAACACACTAAGCATTCATGAAAACCAAAAACTCTTTTAAGCACATTAAAACTCAGATGCATGAAAACAAAGTCCACAGAGATAGTTCAAAATTCAATGGTCGATCAAATCTTTTTCAAGATATTGTTCAGTAATCTAGTAATTGAATTCTCAAGCTATCACCATGAGTAATACTTGCAAGAACTTCTAATTGAATCAATAAACTCATAGGGAGGAAAATAACATTAAACGCTATTCAACAGTATTCAGATTCAAAAAGGCTATGGAAATGAAAATAAAAGTATATCAATCTCCACGTAGGGCCCGTCCACGCTTCAATAGCACACTTAGGAAACTTCAAGTGATGAAAATGTTAACGCATAAGCACTGGAATGGTAAAACGATGCCTATAATTAAGTTCTGAAAATCAAATCACATGCAAGAGCAATGCTCTAGAAACAATACACAAGAACGACAACGTTCTGGACAATACAATACGCAGTCCTTTTATTTGCTTGTCTCCTATCCTCATTCACTAACTTTCCCTTCTAATCGAATGTACATACATTATCATGCAGATGTTTCTGCTTTTACAAGAAAGGTGATTTTTGTCTTTTCTAATCTTAAATGATTTCCAAAGAAAAACGAAATCGGTTTAGGTAACTCTGGCTTTTTTGCTACTTTTGTGACCAAAAAGGATGGGTTTGACCAGCATTGACCATGTATCCAAGATCTTTAGATTCATTGTTGAATAGATCTTTCACCATGTATGTACATCCTAGATCACATTCCTATCCTTTGTTTTGATTTTGCTGCCATGCCACATGTCACATCATAAACCATTTACAGGAAGTCATGACATCCTGTAATTTTGTTGAAAATTTCTAATTTTTAACATAAAAATTCACAAATTAAATTTAATGTAAAATAACAACTATAATGCTTTGATTAATCAATTTCAATGGACTATGAAGGGTTTATGGGAGAAAAAGATAGACAAATGATGGATTTCTAGAAGAAAAGTATGGCAATGAAATGGTACCAACAAAGGCCATGTCATTTCCAAGGTTAGTCATTTCCACCATCATAAATTTAGGGAGGCCCTAGAAATAAAAAAAAGGCCCAATAATTTAAATAGAGATGATGGTTGGAATATTAATATAAGTTGGGTCCCTCTCCTATCCTCCTAGTTTCTTTCTCTTTGCAGTTTATTTTGTGTTTTAGGGTTTGACGTTTCTTTTTATGAATTTTTTTTCCATATATGTATTTTCATTTAAATTTAATATTCTTTTAATCTGTTTTCTCACCTTCAAAAAAAATTTGCCCTCCCTTTTTATTTCTTTTTTTAAAATTAGTGTCATTTAGTTTTATTTTTGTTATGGGATATTGACTCATTAATCAGGTCTTAATATATATATATAAATATATATATATATATATATATATATATATATATATATATAATATAGATATATATATATATATATATTTATTCTTAGAAAGCCCTTTATAGGAATATTATTTCATCTTAATAATCATTATTAAATATTATTTTTCATAAACTAGCCATTAAAAAATAAAATAAATAATAATAATAATAATAATTTTACCCTCCCTTTTGATTGCTTTGTTTTTAATTTTAGTCTCCTTTAATTATTATTTCTGTTATAGGATCTTGACTCATTAATGAGGTCTTGACTCCTATTTATTTATTTATTTGATTTGATTCGATTTATTTATTTTGATTTTTGACTCTCTTCCTATATTTGGTTGACTTGGATTGTTTGTTTCTTATTAATGTTTACGTTTTTCAATCTTTCTTAATTATTATTATTTATAATCTTAATTATTATTATAAATTATAATATTATTATTCTTAAACTAGTCGTTATACGGATATTATTTTTATTGGATTTAAGACTTCTGTGGTTAATATCTTCTAACTTAGTAACCGAAGAACCACAGTGAAGACCATTTTCTATCGACGTTTCAAATCCCAACAAGGATCCATAATAGTCTTGATGATGGATCCCTGTTGGGATTTGAAACGTTGACAAAAAATGGTTTTTACTGTGGGTTCTTCGGTTACTAAGTTAGAAGATATTATTTAATCTTAATAATCATTATCAAAATATTAATTTTCATCAACTAGCCATTATATGATCTTTTGGTCTCTACATCACCCTCTATTTAAGTATGTGCCATGATGTCCATCTTCATCTAGTCTTGATGATGAACCACACTAGCTGATTTGAAAAGCGTCAAAAATTTTTCTCCTATGTGATTTATATTCAAAATAATCTTCTTTTAGAAATATGTGATTAAGATCATCCACGATATTATGCACATCTTGTTGATGTTTCAAATGCCAAAGGGGATCCATCTTCATGACATAAATTTGACTGATAGATTGAAGGAGTAGTTATCTGACCAGAAGCTAGAATTTGTAAGTAAATACATATCTCCCATGTACTATAGAAAAATACTTTTCCAAAGAATTCTTTTATCTATTTTGCACACAAAGTTTAAAATGTAGATTAAAACATTTTATTTATAACTAATATGGAAAACAAATATTATTATTATTTTTAAATTTTATTTGTCAACTTTATATTAATTACGGAATAAATTACTCATCCTTAGTATTTATTTTAAGAAACATTCTTTAAAGTCGATGAAAAAATATATGGCATGGCATGAAAAGAAAAATTCATGAAATACAAATTAAAAATGGAAGCCCTAATGAATGTTATCATAGTGACTTCTTGAACTTGAGGAAGAGATGCATCTGCACTCTACCATATTGGTGCTTATGATTAATGTATTTCTCTAAGAGAGGTAGGAAATGAATGATTGTTTTACATGGAAACCCAAAAAAACTTAAGAGATTACACATCCATGTTTTATAAGGAAGAGAAACGTCCAAAAATAGAAAATGGAAAGCCTAATAAACCCTTTGGCTCCAAGAACTAAAACTAGCGTTTTTTGATAGAAATAGACCATTGATATATTCTAAAATGAACATCTTGTTTACCCCAACCCTTAATATGGAAACAACCTATAATAATTCAGGAACCTTTTCTTTGCTAGAATAAAATGCACACTTGTTTCATCGTGATCTTGCTCAAAAAGTTATATTTACGATAGCCATGATCATATTCAAGTTGGTCTGGCTTGGAAAGTACATGAAACCCTAAACATTGAACTAGTGTTGAGGTTTGGAATTGGATCACAGGTGAAGTGAATCTGAATAATGAGCAACAACTACCTAAACAAAAAGAAAATCCTACAATAAGTATTGTTCATTCATGTTGCATAAGGGAGCCATCCAAGATGCCCATTGTCCCTCTAAACTCGACTAGACTTTTCTCTACATAGAAATGACTAATTCAGTGGTATTTAAAACTTGTGTGTGAAACCCTAGCCGTGGAATAGTGAGAAGTATGGGGTCAACTTAACCATTTGAATGTTTTCATGAAGTCTACGCTCACCTTTTAATCAATATGGCTCCTCAAGAATGATGTATAGAGTATTTGCAGACAAAATAATGGATGTGAGTGAAAAACATTAAGAGAATAGAGAAAATTGCATTGGCATAGTGTTAACATACCCAACCTTGCATTAAACTTGAAATCGCAAACCATATTCAGTATTCTCAACATTGTCCACGCGATAATATGATTTTTTAAGAGAAATTCTTGAAGATAAAGGATAATCTAGTCTAATCCTTATTAGACACCTAGTGTAAGGACCTATGGTCCTTGGCACACCCACCGACATGAAGTGCGATACCTCGACTTGGTGAACAAGCAGTTGGACGAAGAAATGAGAGCACTGACTTAATGTGTGTGGAAACATATGTTATAATACACATAAGAAAGGGGAGCGACATGTTTATATAGCATGGGAAACGTGAGCACTCAACCCACGGGCCGACCTACAACTAAAGCGAAGGCTGACATACATTTGGAAGGGAATTGCATTGAATTAGGGGCATGTAAACATGTGGAGGACGAGTCGGCTTGGGCAGCTCAACTCACCCTTCCACTGATATAAAAACAACGAAGGTAAGGCTCATTTGGCATCGAACTTTTGGTCATCAACTTAAGGAGAAGTGCACAGATTTAAGGTGTAGCCGCAACAATAAGGGAAGGCGCAGCAAGGTAATGTGCCTACTCTTGGGCAAGGCCACACAGAGGTAATGCATTGTCTTAGTCTTGGGTGAGGGCATGGGTGAAGGCGTCCCTCCTTCGTGCACGAGTAAACGATGTGGTAGAACTTGGGTGAAGGTGTTGGTTGCTGGGCACGGGTGGTGACTTGTGTGAGGGCGTGCCAGCCCATCATTCAAAGGCGTTCTTGGGTGAGGTCACCCGCCAGTTGTGTGAAGGCATACGCGGGAGACTCGGGTAAGGTGAACCGCCCATTGTGCAAGAAGAACAAGGTTCAATTGTGAAGATTAGTCGGAAGCTCATGTGAGGGCGCGCCCGCCAACTTGGGCAAGGAAATCTTTGTTATCACACAGAGGTGTGATGAAGTTGTAAATTTGTCTAAGTATGAAACTTGGTGTTTCCAAGTATACTTATAAAGCTCTCTAATATTGAAAGATTGTATAATATATTATTTGGGCAGACTCATTGTTCAGGGAGTTGCCCCTCCCTTTATACTGTGCAATTGTGTTCTCATGTACAATCGTTGTTGATAATGAATGTGTACTGGTGTTCATTGGTATAAAGGAAATATTAATAATTACTTGGTTACGAAAAACAAACTAAGTAGGACAAGTGGTTAGCCGTAGTCCATGAACATAGGTATTGGTGAGAAGAAAGTGTTCGGTGGTGCCGCACCTCACCAAGAGCAGTTGAAAGACTACCGCCAACTTGGGGGCGTGAAATCTAGTCTATGGGTTGTCATTTGGGTTATGGCATATTAGGGTGATTAGTTCTTGAATTTAAAGAAACCTTGAAACTAAATCAAATGGTTTCATGATTGTATTTATACAGGTACATTTTCATCATTATTTGAATAGAGTTGAATTTATTTTCCACCGATTAATGTCTAACAATGGTATCAGAGTGGAGGTTCATCCACCCTATTGTGTAAATTGGGCCACCTATTTGTGGCTATCCATAGAATTGGGAAGGATATCTTGAAGAGATATCTTATAAGAATAAGAAGCATATTTGTATCATGTTGGAAGGTGGTGATATTCTCTTGTGAGGCCGAGAAGGTCTGATCTGTTGTTGATTTCCATGAGACTGCTACAATTAGGAACCCCAAGAAACAAATATAGGAGCTCTTATGAGAGCACCTCATGGAAGTTAAAATGTCGCATTGTTGATTAGGTACATGGGGTTGCAGTGAGTTCCCTCTTGCCCCCGATTCCTGATTTTCATTAAATAATCACTCCTGATTAAAAAACCTACTAGATGTTACCATGGTATGAATGCATTTTAATAATTGGAATTTATTCATAATTAGAATTCAGGTGGAATGAATTTTTATTGAAATTTGTTGTGGCACATTATTTTGTTTTTAATGCGACCTGCAACTAGACAATATATTTGGAATCATTGCTATAATAGTTGTAGCTATAATATTTTATCCTGGTGGTGGTAACTAGGGAAGATAATTTTGGCTTCACTTATGAGGTCGTAGCTTCGTGCAAGATAAAAGAGTGATAATGCTCTTTTATTTCTTTTATTGTTCCCAGTAAAAAGAAAAACAATGTCATTACAAGGCATGTTTACATGGGATTAAGTTTGGGAGAAGTTTCAGTGGGAAGAGGGTCACCCAATTTAAATATCCCTTCTTACCAATAAAGTCTGTTAATGTTCGTTGAATCTTGAATTGATCTTGAATCTTGATTACATTCTTTTGAGAACAAAATTCGTTGGTGTCCTTCCATATCAGACTAGTTAAAGATAAGACCGAGAGGCATCTAAGAGTGCGATCATTATATTTATGGAAATACTAGGAGTAAATACAAGTTGGTTTGTTGATTACATGTGAAGATTTATTTCAAATGATAAAATGGGTTGTTCCAGTTCTGACAAAAAAGAGTCGGCGACAGTGGAGAAATCCATTATGCTGCATGCCTTGCTAGATTTGTCATGAACATTGCCACAATTGTTTCATGTACATATATAGGTAATGAACTAAGGTTCACTGATAGAGAGAGGCCACTGTGGGTATCTCAACTTCAAGGGAAAGAAAGTTTGCAAAAGTGCTACGGGTACCTGGTATGTGTTTGTTGATATGTTTGCAAGAAGAGTTAGGTGAATTTTATGCATGTAAGGTATGTCCTTTCAAGAGTAATGTGTTTGCCAGAGTACCTACCGAAGAATTTGAATCTCAAGTTTTTCACGACCACTTGAAGGTAGTATAATCATTCAACAAAATGTATATAGGAATTCACATAGCTATGTGTTAGATTTAAAACAATGATTGGAACATAGCCTCTATTTTGTAAT